>JARIHR010000099.1:0-223612 GCA_029281495.1 Mycena filopes | reverse complement strand
GCCGCCCGGAACGGTACCAGAATAAGGTTGGTCTCTTTCGCCCCTTTCATCTTGAAATTAATCCTACTTGCCAGACCATCCTCATCGTCGGAGCGTCCGTTTCTGCCTCCGAAATTGCCCGAGACATTGCCCCGTATGCACGAAATGTCCTTGCGAGCATTCGGGTAAGGAGCTCCTCTGATGCAAATTTCGACCGCCGATTTGACTGCTCGACAGCCGCATGACAACGTCTCTCCGTTCCGGTTGCGCAGTTATCAGCGTTTCCCTTCTGTGACGGAGTTTATCTCTGAAATCGCGCATTTCGAGCGCATTTCGACACAGGACCAAGGGATTAACCACGGTAAATCCATTTGAAGAATGGAACTGTCCTTCATGGGATCGACGAGGTTCGTATTTCCTGCATCTTCTTTCACCGCCTCTGAGTGACTCCAAAGGTCATCCTCGCCACGGGATACGTCCGTTCGAACAATTTCCTGCCAAACTTGTGAGCCGTCTGCGTGTTTACGGTCAGGTCTTGCTCACGCCTTTTCCCTGGCCAGTACCGCAGATGGCCAACCCACCGATTTGCATTGGACTGGACATTGGATTCCAGACCCGACTCTCGCGTACACCAACGGTCGTTTTATTCAGGTACCCCGAGCCATTATTAATCCTTGCTCATCAGTCCGGCCGTGGACCATTGGCAGATACCAGTCCTACGCGTTTGCCAAGGTCTGGGAGGGCACCGCCCATCTGCCTTCGCAAAAACAAATGAGGGAAGATTACGACAATGACAAGTGGCATTTCCGGGGTTTGTTCAGCTCTGCGCCGGCAGAAGGCAAGTCGTATTCGTGAGGCGATATCCCGAAACTCCAGCTCACTTGACCCTTCAGCATTATTCCGACAGTATGTCGCCTGGCTCAACAACGAATCCCTCGAAAACGGGGGACGCTTCGTGGAGCCCTGGCCGGTGCAGTAAGATTCGGACCGACCTGTCAAAGTTGAGCATTGCTGAGTTTTTCAAGAAATCGTGAAGTGTTCGTATACTACTCGGAAAGGGAATGGATCAAGGTAAGCGATGCTTTGATGTAGCGCCGATTTTCGTTCCAATTACCTTTTTTTTTCAAGGGTTGCACGAGTCTGGAGAATTTCACAGACTTCGAGAGGTTACCTTCCAGCGAATGGCAGACCGGCACTGGAAAGGTCGACGCTTGGGATGCAATTGTCTACGATGACGAGAGCTGGTAATCATGTAGAGTAAAGTTACAGCCGTTTGCATAAGTCCGTGAAAACGTGTTTTTAATTTTCCGTCCACGTGATCGATGCCGGTCGTTTCGAGAGCCCCGGAACGTCGAAGGGAAGTTGCCCGGTGCTTTCCGAAGGTTCTCGCTGAATACATCCTCTGTGCCGCGTCGCTTGCTGCCATGCCGGTCGGTGGGTTGTGGTCAATTCCGTCGGCATCACTAATGATGGCGCGAAATAAAAAAAATGTGTTTTTCACGGACTTATGCAAACGGCTGTATGCACGATCTTTCACAGGAATTGAGATCTTGACGTTCATGTTGTTTCGAGTATCCAAACCCTGCGCATCGCCTCCAATGCATACACTCCGCTTGCCCCGCGTTTGACGGCCTGGAGTCTTACGCTTTTGTGGGAGGCATCTATGAGCGGACGCTGTTCTCTACTTCCCTCGATGACTTGTGCTTCGAGGGAGGACTATTCGCCCTCGGAAGTCGCATCCTTGTTGCTCTCCCCGATCGACTTGCTTACAACGCCTGCATCTCAGTCAAAACGCCGTTACCAAGCAATTGAGCGGCGGGGTGGGCCCGGGTCTTCGACAGGCAGAAATCTTCAAGGCCCGTAAAATCTTTCGATGCGTTTCAATTATCACTCGTATTGCCATCAATGAAAGATTCTTTGTGTGAGGAGGAGGAGGAGGAGGAGGATTAACTGAGATTGCCAACTAATTTGAACTGAGCCTCGTGGACGCCCCAAGGCCTTCGTCTTGCGAACTAAAAACCTCACGAGCCTAATCGCCGTCCCCCCCCCCCTCCGGCGCCTGACCTTCCCGGCCTCCCGCCACCGCCTATTCCATTCTCTCGTCAACCCACCCTTCCGGCCCTCCCAATCCGCGCGTATCTCCTCCTCACTCTCCGTCCGACGGAAGTGCGCATCCCACCCGTTGTCCCTGCCGACGTCTAAGATATCCCGCTGGCGCGCCTTGGTGCTCGTGGTGGACGAAAAGGATGCGAGGAGGGGAAAGAAGAGTAGCTGCTTGGGATCGAGAGCGATGTATGCTTGGGCGGCTGATATGGTTGAAAGCACAGCGTCTGCAGTTGTGCCAAGTGCTGGCTCGCCGCCGCCTGAATTGGCTGTGGGACCTCCTCGTCCAGCTCGAGGTCCAATAGCCCCAGAGAGAGAATCCAACTGTCGAATAGTGAACGTTAGCTCCCACCCAATAAACTGTAGAACGAAGGATTATCTACCATCGTCCTCTTTCGAAACGAAGAGATCTTTCAGTTTTGTCGCCTGTGTAGCTTATGCGCGACCTCAGTCGGGTTTGATGAAGGTATACAAACGCCTTGGAATTTTGCAGACCATCCGTCCATCGGAACGAACGTGATTGGGTTGGCGTCTGGCGTCTCGTAGCACCGTCGCCAGTCTTATCAGGCAAGTCCTCCTCGCTTGCTGAAGTATCATCATGGCCCCTCTCCGCTACCACTTCGTGCACTGGCTGCTCCGCGTCCTCGAGGAGAGCACCCTTCAAATGAACACTTCCCCAACGCGCCATGTCAATGGTACGCAGGCGCGCGCGCGAGTCGGGATCTCGCACTTTTTTCGATTTCCTCTTCTCGGCACCGTCGCCTGTCGAGCTCTCGTGGGGAGCGGAAGGTGGCGGTAGAGGGCGCTCGGATCGGATTCGCACTGGGCGCACTACGCTACCCGTCTCGCTGACCTTCCACCCGGGTTGATGAGCGGCGGTCTCAGCGGTAACGGGGGTCATGTCCTCTGCATGAACTCCGCTGCGTTTGCGTCTGCGCTTGGCCGGGGGCTCCTCCGCTACGTTCTCTTCTGCAAACTGTAAAATACGTTGAGATTATAGCCACTTGAGCTGGAAATGGCTGACCGTTGGTCAAAATTGGGGCGTGCGTCCCCCACGCGAACTTTAACGCCTTTCCAGATGGACCCGCTTAATGAGCTCACACCTGGACTCAATAACATCTGGGACTGGGGGCAAAGTCTCACAGCCCCTCACATTTGGCAATGTTCGTCTCCGACCCTTCGATACTGACGAATCCGAATTTCTTCGGCACGCCCACCCCATCCAGCTCTCCCAACCCATCAACCGCTTTCACGGTTGCAAATTTTGCTAAATGACCAGTTAAAGATTGTACGAGGTCCCGGGTGCCACTTGCGGGGACGGAGGGGGTGAATGAGATGTGGAGCCGTTTCGTCGTGGTGGTGCGGACATGTGACCGCAACACCGTTCGTCTCGACTCTCACTCTGCGCAAGGTTACCGGTAGGTATCCCCTCGACGAGTTGGAGGTGAAGGAATTGAGTGCATACGAAGATTAGACAAAGAAAAAACAGCAATACTACTACACCGAACAAAAGGCTAACTAGTCGATTTTCTTCTCCCTCTTTTCAAGTACCTCAACCCACTTGCGAGGGAACCACCCTCGCGGCCTTCGCGCGTTCGGCCCTTCCACCACTGAACCGATTCGTCGCCATTTTCAAGCTGCGTACGGGGGTCCACCTCGCTGCCAGTCCTTGGATCCAGCTTGCCCATAATAGCCACGATCTCGTTCTCCTTGAGCGCAAGCTCCGACGGAGTGGTCGGCGTGAACGGATATAGCGCCCGCGCAAAGGTGAGCGTGGCGGGGTCGAGTGGGGGAAGAGGCTGTCCGGGAAGGAGACCAGCGGGGTTATTGCGCGCGCGCTCGTTGAGAATGCGCACAAGCTTGGTCATGGCGTATGGGATGCCGAAAATGGCGAGGAGGAAAATGATGAGGGGCTTCTTGCTCGCTTTCGGTCCAGGCGGACCCCCCTGTGGGCTTGGTCCCTGCACCGGTCGCCCATTGACAAACTCGCGGAACTCGCCCTGCATACCCGCGCGGCCCGCCGCAGGTGTCCCGGTAAGCAGCTCGCGCATCCACCGCATGAGGCCAAAGAGCCCAAGGACGCTGCCAAGTGCGTTGCGGAGATGTCCAAACTGGTCGATAACGCCGACCATGGCGAAGAAGGATGAGTGGGTAGCCATGAAGGTGCTCTCGAGCATCTGGGCGACGCCGGAGAAGGTTTGCACGATCGAGTGCAGCAACGTGAATGTGTGCTGTGTCGTCGACTCGAGTGTCTGTGTGAGCGACGGGATGGGCATCCCGTTGGCGTCGAGCGGCATCCCCATCGCACCCATGCCCATTCCGTTCATGCCCATGCCCATCCCCCCGTACGGAGACATGCCCATCCCCATCGACGAGTACGGGCTCATCCCGTATCCACTAGTCCCATAACCCATCCCTCCGCCCATCGCTCCGCCATAGCCTCCGCCATAAGTTCCGCCATAAGACCCGAGGCCGCCGTATGAGCCCATGCCGCCGTATGCGCTGGCGCCGAAACGAGAGTAGGGGGACGCGCCGTACGCCGAGGTGCCATACGGGCTCATTGCCGTCGACAGGGAAGTTGATGGAGCATTGAAGGCTGCGGGGCGTTCAGGAATTGCTGGTTGTGTGCTGGACGCCGCTGACGACGGCGAGGATGATGCCAGAGACGGGGCGACCGATGGCGCGCGGCCGCAGCGACCCCGTTGCGCTCCCAAGGTTTGGGAGGCGAGCCCATCGTGGTACAGAATAAGACAGTGATTGATTAGCTAAGCGCGCCTCGGCAACCTCAAACACCCGATCAATTACAGACAACACCACGATTTGTGGAAATAATGCAGTTAGGAATAAATACACCTAATCTTCCTGCGCCTCCTTCTCGTACTTTTTCTTCATAGCACTCACTGTGGGGACCGTTATAGATGAGTTGATTCCAGGAAAGATGAACCCACCGTCTCGAGATATCTGACCAGAAGACATCCAGCCGTCGGGGAATGCGCTCACAATCTATGGCTTATTAGGAGAGCGCCTGCGGAAGCCGAGAAGACGTACGCGCTGATACAGAACCTTCCTCAGCCCCTGCTCACTAACCTGCAACACCGACCCCTCGAGGGTGCTGTCCAAAAAAAATCAGCAAGGCGAGGGCAAAAAAGGTAGAAAACACCCACTTCTTCTCATTCTCCAACCGACAGATCTCGTTGGAGAGCAACACCAACTGCCACACCGCACTCTTCATCGCCTCCGTCATCCGATACTTCTTCAATGGCGGCCCATGGTGCGCGCCTCCCTTCCCCGGACCCTCCTTCTCCTTGTCATTCTCGCCGCCTTTGCCCTTCTCCTTGTCGCCGTCCCCCGCAGACGACAGCCCCGCGGACCCTACCCGGGCGGCACCCTCTGGGTCCTCTGTCCCATGCCGTGTCGGCCCCGCAGAGGCCTCCGTATCCCCATTCCCATTCGCCCGCCGCCGCCTTCTCCTTGCTTGCCTTCTCCGTCAAGCGTTCAACACCGATACTCTTGAAGAGAGAGAAAACTGACCATAACTCTGCAATTCTCTCCCACTCCTCCTGCGCCTTCGCGAACCCATCCGTCGCCAACACCTTCAGCTGCTCAAGAATATCATCCTGCCGCTGGTTCAGCAACGCTGTGTGGTCGTGGAATATCGTCCGCTTGATCAATTTCTACCCGTGCTAATCAGCCGACATCCACGTCGATGCAGAGAAGAAGCGGACATACACTCATTGTGAATTTATTATACGGGAAGATATTGGGCATCAGACTGAAAAAGTTGTCATCGTACTCGTCCAGGGTGATGGCTTGTAAGGATAGTGCCGCTAGTAGGGGTTTGAGGTTGGGTGGGAATTTGGATTTTGTTTCCCAAGATTCTAGGCGAGAAGTGAGCGACGAGATCAGGGAAGAAAGAAAGGAAGTGACCGACCAGCCGCAATGGCTTGCTTCATTTTCTCGATACTAACTTGCAAATCAGGATGGAACGATGCCTGCTCTCGAATTAGTCCCATCTCAAGGACCCCATTCCCGTGCAAGACTCACGATATCAACCGTCTTCCGCTTCTTCGTCGCATCCGCGCCGCCTGCGCTCTCACTAACTGTATCCGTCCCCCCGCCGCCCTGCGCCCTCTTCCTTTCTTTCCCACTTCGTCCTCGCCCTCGTCGTCTCCATTCAAACTAGCATTCCCATTCACCGAGCCCCCTGTCGACCCATTTACCACCACACACGCTCTTTCCACTTGTCCTTCATCTGGCCCATATCCTCGCCCCCCTGCATCTCCATCGTCGTCCCCCTCCTCCGCCTTTGCTTTGCCCTTCCCCACGGCCGACGACGTCGATGGTTTCCGCGTACTCCCAAAGACATCCGTCTTGGTATCCTCGTCCTCATCCTCGAGCGCAATCGGCGAGTCCTTCGTGCCGAGTGCCTTTCCCTTCGACGCTGCCTTGGACGCCGGTGCGCTCTTCGTGGCAGCGCCGACAGACTTGGACTTCTTCGAGACGGGCGGCTTGAGTGTCGAGGTCGAGGCCGTGGGGAGGTTCAGGGAGAGCGCGGGGCCGCCGACCTTTTTCTTGGACTTTGGCTTTTTGGGGGATCTACTGGGTGTAAGCGTCTCGCCATCGTCGCCGAGAGATAAATGCGTACTTGTCTCGCACGAGGGCAACCTCTCCGCTACTCACATAGAATCCCTTCTGCTTCGTCTGAGCGAAATAGGTGCGCTCGTCGATAGCGAGTTCCGAGTCGTCGATGAAGGGGTCATTGACGTCGTAGTACTCCGCCGCTGCCTTGGCCTTTTTCTTGGGTTTGGGCTTCTTGGGTTTGGGTTTCTGTAGGCATGTTAGCTTATAAATGTTGAACAAGAAAAACTTACCCCGTCTGCGTCCATATCAACGTCGCCGTCGCCGTCCTTGCCATCCTTGGCAGCATCCTTCTCCTTGTCTTCCCCGTCTTCCCCGTCACTGCCCTCGTCCCCCCTCGCTACTGCTATCCCCATACTCTTCTCCACCATCTCCCCCACACGAACCCCTCATTCGCGTGCCTTGCCCTTGACGTCAATCTCATAATTGTCCGGGCCACCGAGTCGAATTTCGAGCCGTATCGTCTGCATGGGCTGTGGTGGGGGCGGCGGAGGTGGGGGAGCGGCGCATGATGGCTCTTGGGTTTCTTCTGCGTCGGGGCGGGTTTCGCGGGCCGACGTCGGGGGCGCGGTAAGCGGAGAGGTGGGCGGCAACCGCGCCAGTGGCATTAGCACCGTCTGGTGGTCTGGGACAGCAGTAGAGTCGACGAGCATAGGAAACGCGAATTGCGCCGTCGCCGCCGTCGACCACGACGACGGCCGACCCGTCGGAGGCGCCCCAGTAGTATCCCACTTTGGCGGCACTCAGGTGTTTGCCCGCCTCGAGCTCGACGTCGGTGGCATCCTCCGGGACCAGATCCTTGTCGACGTCGTCTTCGGACGCGTCGTCGGATGAATTTTTCCGAGTCTTCGTCAACGTCGTGCTCCTCGTCGGCAGGGTCTTGGTCAGGTTCCAGCGGCGAATTGGGGTCATCCTCATCGTCGTTGGTTGTGGGCGGGGGGCCCGTCGGGGTTCGGGGGTGTACGTCGTTGAGACCGAGGTCGCTCTTCGTAGGACTTCCATAGACGTCGAGGCCAGTCGAGGACGCTGTGAGAGCGGGAGCGGGCGGGCTCACGTGGGCGGTTACTGACGGGGCGGGGGAGAGCCCGAGGGAGGAGGTTCGACCATCTCCACATCAGAATCCATGGCGAGGAGGAGCGTCCGTTTTTCGAGGGGGACATGTGATGTGGCAGGCTCAATTTTGCGTTTCCCCTGGGCCAATGCGCGCGTTTCCACACGCCCAGTAACCGGAAGATGGCAGTTGCCGCATCCAGCTTTTCGTATCTTCCGCTGACCCAGAAATCATAGTTCCGCTTTTTCGTCCATCCTCAAGCCCATGCCCCCTTGCAAATGCTTGCAAAGTGACGAGAGCTATTGCAAGGACGCTTTCACTCTCACCAACGGGCATTCTGGTGAAGAACCAGAAATGGTTATACAAGATGTGGTTTTCTACATTTGAGGTATCCCTACTCATACGTCGGCCATGACGGCGTCGTCTGCGTCCACTCCTGCCACGGACCCAGCTCCATTGTCGACCTCATCGCCTTCAAGCTCTTGCTCACTCTCCCGGTACACCAGAGGTTTCTCCTTGACAGGCGACGTAAGATCTTCCCAAATACCCGCATGCTCAGGGCGCTGAGAAGAGAACGATGAGCAGATGCAAAAGGGCAGTATTGGCAGGCCAGAACACGCACCTCTTCGCCTTTTTGTCATCATGAGCGTCAGGGAGACATTGGACTCCATATTGGGACTATCAAATCGTGCGAGAGCCTGCAAGAAAAATTCAACCATGGAGTGATTTAGATGCAGGAAACACTAACGACGCGCCCTCCAAGGTTCTGCGGGAAACGCACAACATGGCTGCCTGTAGCTGTAAAGAGAATAGATGAGCGTGGAACGAGAAAGTCTGTAAACGCCAACCTCGCGCAGTCAACAGCCCACAAAACGGCTCCGGGAACACAACACATAGCGGATATGCCTTCTCCACCAGTATCTTCAGCACCTCCAAGTCCGCGTCCACGATCGTGCTGGGGTCCATATAGGGCAGCACGAGCGGCAGCAGCCTCGCCTAGAACGCGAAACTGCGCATCCGCGCCGCGCCCCGCCTCCTGCTTTGTGAACACCTTTGTACCCCGAACGTGAGCCGGATGCGGTTGTAGTCGTTCGCCAGGATGACGGCCTTGACGAGTGCGTTGGGTGATGTAGAGCGAACGCGCAGCGTCGCCGGCGGGGTTGCGCACGAGGACGTTGGACGAGGGGAAGCCGGCGGTGAGGTGGAAGCGATCGCTGGTGAGTGAGATTGAGAGGAGACAAATGTAAGAAGGAAGGTGAACGCACACGCAGCTGCCGATGGTTGGGTCGTCGGGGGGAAAGGAAGGTGTACGGGGTTCTCCTTGAAGGAGCTCCCGCCATCACCTTTCTTCTTCCCTTGGGCCCGCTTTTTGAGGGGGAGTTTTCGATGGCTCTGATGGACGCGTCGGGTGCTGCATCGACCTTTTTCTCGGCGTCTTTCCGCTTGGTCCGATGCAGGCTCCACCGCAGCCTGGTCTAACCGTGGTTTTTGCTGTCCGGAATCTCAGACGGCTCATCACTCTCTGCCTCCCGTTTCCTACTGATATCAGCATCGTCGGTGTATCGAGCTGGAATTGAGCAGTATGTCTTACCTCGGCGCCTGTTCCACCGTGTCCCCCAGTGCGCTCCAACACCGCGAGAAAGAAGCCTCCGGTATCTTGCAGATGCGGGTAAATTCGTACACTGCGTGTCGTCATAAGCGTTCTTTTTCCAATGTCAGCGGAAGAGAAAAACTAACCATCTGGGCAAATTCAGCGCCTCGACATCCTCAGGGGGCCAATGACCTGGCGTCATCTTCGCCTTGACAGTCTCGCCCTCGGTGCACGTCCGCATGAAGGTGTCGTACGTGTCGTACGTCGTGGCGATCGACTTGTCCGTGGGCCGCCAGGACGCGAGGGCCGGGTCGGCGCTGGAGGGACGGCAGCTTGGCAGAGACGTCGACCAGGTGAAATTCTGGTTCGAGCGCATGTTAGCAACACGAATAACACCAAGAGAAGACGCACCAGGATTGCTCTTGAGCGCACACGCGACGACAGCCTCGTTCTCCACGGGGTTGAGGGAGCAAGTCGAGTAAACGATACGGCCCCGCGGCGCGAGCATTTTCATGGCGCGCTGCAGGATGCGGAGCTGGAGCCTATACATTCACACTCTGCATTAGATCACGATGACCAGACGAGACGCGTACCCATGCAACCCGTTCCCATCGTTTGGCCCCCAGCTCTTCCAAATTCCGAGATTCTTGCGCATCGTCCCATCCCCGCTACACGGGACGTCGCACAATATCCGGTCAAAAAGTAAGGTCTCTGTTCTCCCCTTGCCATTATTTACAGGGATTTTGAGGCCGGGGTAAATCGACGCGTCGAGGTTCGTGACCATGAGCGCGGGACTGGGGAGGCGCGCAGACTGGTGGATCAGGAGGTGCGTGCGCTTGTGATCGCTGTCGTTTGCAACGAGGAGGCCAGAGGGGATAGACGTGGACGTAAGGGTGTCGTGCGCATGGAGTGCTTCGAGGAGTTGAGCAGTCTGGGGTCGGGTTGAGTGAAATCAAGAGTGAAGGGAATGGAAGACCTTGGAGCCTGGGGCAGCGCACATGTCCATAACCTTTAACCCGATGAGATTGGTTCACTTCCACGACCATTCAAAATACCTTATGGTGCGGCTCAACCTCCATGAATAGCGGGGGCAACATGCTAACCGCCTCCTGCCTTGAAATATTTCCCTGTCATCGTCTGTTAAATCGATACGCACTTTGAGAGCCCCAGTCCGCTCACCACTTCCGTCTCGAAAACAAGGAATGAATGAAACTCTTTGAACTCGGGCGACTTGCGTAAAACCTTCTTGGGGACGTTAAACTGCCACGCGAGGCCATCCGGATACCTTTAGACCGAGATTTAGAGCACGTCGATGTCGAACATGACTCGACCCACCAGGGAATCTGCACAGGCGGTGGAAGCGGCTGCTCTTCGAACACGACATTACTCAGCCCCGGAACGTGCGTGTCGCGGACAGTTGCGTTGAGGGATTGCGCGGTCCTACGGCGAACATAAGCCCTCGGTATCAACTTGAAACGCGGAAAACGCGCTGTCGGCTTCCGGCGACACGGAACGTCGTGGGTAGTGGTGTGCGTAACGAGTCCAGGAGAACCTCCCACTCGTCTTCGGGAACGATCTTCTGGGCCTGATAGTAAGTCGTAAACCGTTCGTTGTGCATCATCGATTTTTCGACCAGGTCGGTGCGGTAGGTGTCGTCCCGCGGCTTATTGCCGCGTCGGCCACCGCGTTTCTGTGAATATGAGCATTAGGAATATGCCAAACGATTTTTTTTACATTATTCCGGCCCATCGCGGTGGAAGTCAAAGTCTGGTGGTGACCGTGACTAAGTAGTCGCATTATGCCCTTTACCACCAATACCACTTGGCCCGCTGCTTCGAAAACAATATTCACAGTGTCCCGCGCGACTCTTGGCTACTCCGGACCATATGACAAGTTCCTAAACTACCGCTTCCAACGAGTACTTTGTCAACCTCGCTCCCGAGGCGCCGCCCAGAGACGACACGGAAGAAACAGTCGATTTTGTGGTTTGCCTTGTCGTTATGAATCAATGCTGGAAGCCCGTCTTTCTCCTCGAGCCCAGGGCCGTCTCACCTCGGTGCTTCGTCCAAACGCGCCGCCGCAGATCAGCAAATGCGCTCTCGCTATAATGACCTCCTTTGCGACTGGCCCCCCCATCCTCTACGTTTTGAGTGCCATGGGTACCAATATGCGCGTTTATTCTGCCAGTGGTAACCCCGTCACCACGATTCTCACTCCTCGGCCGACCGCATTCTTGATCAGACATCTCGAGAACGGATGGAATATCGACATTTTATCGGAGGAGGGCTTTGCTAAAATGAAGGAGATAGTCAACTTCGTCAAAACGACACCACACAATGCTTGTATGCACCTGCAGTTTACCTCGACTGCATACCCGCTGATTTGCCCCCAGGAAAAGCATTACTTGCGACTTGCGACACGCCTTTTGTCAGATCGAATTCATACTCGGTGTAATATCACCTGAATGAAGCCCTTGTATCTCCCGTCATACTACTACCATCTGCCACCAAATTTCTCCATCAGGCGTACTTCGCACCCGACGGCCACGGTCCAGAGAAATTGGTCAGACTCGAGCACGCCCCTGACTGCGCGACGGCAGCGGGCCGCGGCTCTCGTCGGGAATCGTCGACCCAACAACTCAGGTATAAGTACCGCTACACTCAACCACCACCCCAGAAACTTCACGACGAACCTGAGCATGTCAACAGGTTCCCCGGCACCCTCTGCCGACGAGGTCAAGCTCGTCGAGGTGTCTGCTCGATTCCTTGCAGAAATCGCTGACTTGACGCCTGGAAAGTCGCTCGAGGCGAAGCTCAACAGGGACTACGGGCCTTCTTCGGAGACGTATCAACAGGTTCGGCTGGATTATTTCGTCTTCCGTTTATTCCGAGCCGTGGACTGATGACGTTCGGTTCGATAGTTAGCTGCATTGGCTTTGCAACGGGCTCCGGGATGTGAGTGGCGAGTGGTGGAACACTGCAAATTGACCACGGTTGGGTTCCTTTGAAAGGGTTGGATCGCAAATGAAGAGGTTCGGGACTCGGCCGACAGTCGAACTCCACAATGAACTCATTTCTGGCGGCGTCAGATTACCGGCCCCACCTACCGACGCTCGCGTCTCCGCCCTCCTTGTGCGTAAACACTTCTTATCCTCAGACTTTGTCCTCTGAACACCCAAACAATTATTCAGCAGAGGAACAAAGCTGGCTCTCAATCACTGCCGTATACATGGAGAGCCTGAGCGACCAAATATTTACGGGACAGGTCAGCCAATACAAACTATACATCCACACTTATGAGCGTACTCTACAGTATCACGCCCATCCATACGGCGAAATCAACTGCTCGATCCCCGTCCCCGGTACTGGGCCGAATCCTGAGCTGGAGGGTATGGACGGCTTTTGGGTCGGAGTATATTCTACTCGTCTTTACCACAGTCCCCGGAATGTTGACCGCCGTTCGCAGAGCGGTTGGACATCCCCTGGTCCGGGATCGCATCATTTTCCACGGGCTAGAGGTGGAGGGCTTATTGCGTTATTCTTCTTGCCGGCGGGGCGTATTAGCTGTAAGTTTTCTTCTCGTTGAGAGCCTCACAAACATAAACTTGTGCGATAGACAAAGTAGGACGGGAAATGCCTTAATATATCGAACTTGAAGCTGTAACCGTCGTCACGACACACCCGCTGATTCGCGCCCAAGAAAACCCTTGCTTGCGACTTGCGCCTCGCCTTTTGTCACCTCCGAATTCATACCTCCTCGACCTCTACGTGCCATACCACCTCAATGAAGCTGTATTCTCTGGGAAGATCTACCAGGTGTTCATGATCATGCAGCGGAATCGATTTGCAGGACCTGCTGACTGGCGGTCGCCAAACATAGGAAATCGTCATTTTGGTCGAGTTTGCAGTTCGCACTAGTACGAGTGACGGTCAAGTGCGCCGCGCGCGCAACTATTCGTCGCTCCGCTCGCAACGAAAGAAAATCAGAGTGCAGGCGAAGAGGCCATCTCGAGGAAGCCTGAGAATGCTCGCGCAGTGCACCTAGAAACTGAACATTGTAATTGCGGCCACCATTGGCGCTCGGGCAGGGATTCTATTGATTTTGACGACGCTGTTAGACAGAATTCTAGAAAGCAACATACACATGGATCGAAAGCATTTTGTTACGATAAATACATACATCAAGTGGTAGCGCAAAGATGCTAAAAAACCAGCGAAGCAACGAGGCTAAAAGAGCAACGAAGCGGCGACATCGACGTTCCCCCCGGCGGCGTCGAGACTGCTGATCGCCACCTCGCGTGTCGCCCCAAGATCCATGAGGACACGGATGTGCTCCTCCGGGTGTCGTGACGCTGCTGGTGCTGGTGCAGAGGGTGCGGCAGCTCTCGGTGCAGCGCCGAGCGTATGCCCGCCGCCCGGGAACGTCTGCCCCTGCCCCGGTCTCGTCGGGCCCCCACTCCCCGACGCACCCTGCGCCCCTGGCGGCGGCGGCACGCCCTCCATACTCCGATCGCGCGCCTTCTCCGGCAGCTCATGCTCCGCCAAAAATTTCACTTCCCTCCCCTGTATGCGCAGCACGTTCTTCTGCAGGTCGATGCACGCCTGGTGAGTTTTGAGCATGTCGAGTCCGAGGAGGAGGTCAATGTCGCGGCCCTCCATGATGAGGATTGTACACGGCAGGTGCAGGTCCGCGAGCTTGAGCTGCGCGCTGTGAACGCGACCGAGGATCTTGGCGGTGCCGACGCCGCGCGCGATGCCCGAAAAGCGCCGGTCGAGGAGGCGCATGATGCCGCACGCTTCAGCGCATTCAGGGCTCACTGAAAGACAGATAACAATTTCATAAGAGAGGGAGATTAAACAGCGGTGGACTCACTGATGGTTTGTTGTGCCCCGCTGTCTACAAAGGCCGTCACCGGCCGTGAGTTTATCTCGACCGGAATGCTACGCGTCTGTGAGCAATGTGCCAAAATTTCGAAACAAACACGCGACCCACTAGAGCATCGTCACCTGCCCAAAGCTCTCCGGCGAGTACTCGAGGGCATGCTCCATATTCTCCATCACAGCCTGCTGGCGGATGGCTTCCTCGATGCGGCGCTGCGCCTCGACGTCGAAGGGGTCCGCGTTGAGGTGCTCGATTTCGCGTTGACGCTGCAGCTCGGCGGAGATATTTCGGTCACGCGTCTGGCGTAGCAGCTCGGCGAAGCGGGCGGGGTTGGATTGCGCAGCGGCGACGAGTTCGGGTTGTGTCTGTGCAGTAGATTATTTTTTGTTTCCACGACCGGCCAAGATTCCCAACGACGAGAACCGGGGCCTTCTTTGCGAGGAATAGGCGTACCTCTTGCAGCTGGCGCACAAGATCGGGGTCGCCCAGAATCTGCAGGCGCATCATCTCAGCATCCTGTTCGACGGGAGGCCTGTTCTGCGTTCAGCGGCCAACCCCGACAAAGGACAAAGAAGGCTCTGTACCTCCCTGCTACATTCGGCACCTTGCGGCGCAGCTGCAGCATGGCGTTCTCCTCGTCCACGCCAAGATCGCGCATGGTCGACTTGAGCGCGCTGAGATCTCTGCCATTGTACGATATGCTCTGTTCAGCGACAGGGATGTTGGACTAGGATGGATGTAGGTGAAACGGCAGGATGCAAGAGAGCGCGGGCAGGGCACACCTCTGCCTCGAGCCAGGCCATGACATTTTCGAGCTCCATGCTCGAGTCGATTTCGATGCCATAGGACTGCCCCAGATCGGTAACAAAGGTCAAATGCATTGCGGAGGATATGAGAGTAAGATTCAAAGGAGGTGCATTAAGAGTCACAACCGCAGAAGGTGGTAGAACGAACGCGCGTATACAAAGCAAGACCTAAGCAAGACGCGCCAAAGACACCGCTTATGCACACTATCCCCGGAAATATAATGCAATTTAATAGATACACTACCCTACGCTACCCCTCCACCCCACCCAGCCCACGAGCGCACCCAGCAGCAGTACCCCGCCCCACGCGCGCGCTGTACGCCACTCTGACGCTCGGGTCGCAAACGCGGCTGTCCCTTGCGCTTGCGACGCATTCACCATCGCCGCTGGTCGTTTCTCGACGAGAGAATTCTCGCTGTCCAGATGCTCTGGCGTTGACACGGGCGCCTCTCTGCCAACCTCCACCTGCGCGACGCCACCGAAAAAGTCCGTTATCCTCACTTCGTTGAGTGGGCGGCCGAACAGGTCTGCCCGCACACCCGGATCGGAATGAATCTTCGCGGGATCATAGGAGGCGAACTGAGCTGGGTGTAAATAACGTGGCCAAGTTGAATTGACCAGAGGCCTCACCAGATCCGCCATACTCTCATGCGATGTTTTGTTAATCTGCTCCATAAACTCGAGGATGTAGTGTGTGAAGCGGTCAATTACAGACACTCCAATGTCGTTGTCATTCTCGTACTGGGCTGGTTAGCCCGTCATGCAGAAAGACGTTCGATCCAAAAACGCACCGAGTACGAGTTTTGGTCGAGCTTGGCCGAGCCTGTCGCGAGGATATTTGGTGAATAAAACTTGGAGTACATTGTATTTGCCTGGCAGGTATCGATCATAAAGAGGATCTCGTTGTACCTTGTCCTTTGTTCAAAAAGTGCACAGAACGCAACAGAGAGCTGACTCACCGCTTCTTCTGCCACATCTGCTCAAACGCGTCCGCAATATCGAACGCACTGATCTCCTCGTTGTCCTGGAACTTGAGGAACTCGTTCCCGCCATGGCCGGTCATGTACACGAATACATTCGAGTGCGCGTCCGTGAGGAGCCGCTTCGAACGCGGAACCGACGGTTCCATGCGACCTGTAAAAGCACGATGTTAGGAAGTGTACGAGAAATGCGGAACGGACCCACCGGTCAACACGCGGATAAAGTTCTCTACGGTGACCTCGTACCCGCGGTAGTCGACCTCGATGTTGTCGCCGTACAGATCAAGACCACGGCCAGGGTTCGCGTAAACGCTGCCAGGGAAGCGATTGCGTGCATTGCACGCAGCGTCGTCGGCCAGCATCAAGATAATGTTCGAGTCGGGGATGCCTAACCGTTTCACCGTCCTGTACCTGGTTTCATTCCTTCAACAACGCAACCACGAAAAGTAGTTTTCCAAGACAAACATGCCCAGTGCGTTCGCCATATGCTTCAGAATGGTGAGTCAGATATATATGGCCAACGCAACGAACTGACCCTGTAATTGAACCAATATCGCGACGCACAGACCAAGACGGCCCAGTTATTTGTGTGGTTGGACGTGCTGGCACCTGGAGGCGCATTCTTGAAAAAGTCGCCGACAATCTCCTCGTGAGACGGGGCTGTGGCATGTATTCGCCAGGTGCAGGTGAAGAGAAAGAGAAGGAGGGAGACAAGCATTAACCGTTATGTAATCTGTGGCTGTAACACGACGCGTACTCTCCCCCCACCAAATGCCTGTTGCAGTCCCCAAGATACCAGCGGCCCCTGGCGGCATAAAGTCATACTACCAGGCAAAGATAGAGGCCGCAGAACTCACAATAAATGAAAAGACTCAGAACTTGCGCCGTCTCGAGGCCCAGCGGAATGCTTTGAATGCACGAGGTAATTCGACGCGCTCGAGGGATTCTTCTGGTCCTCAATATGGAATTTCACAGTAAGGCTCTTACGAGAAGAGCTGCAGCTGCTGCACGAGCCGGGGAGCTACGTCGGGGAGGTCGTCAAAGTCATGGGCAAAACGAAGGTCCTCGTCAAGGTGCAGCCCGAAGGGAAATACAGTACGTGTTTTCTTGCCCAAACTACTCTTATTGACCTTCTCAGTCGTCGACATTGACCCTGAAATCGACGTCGCGTCGCTAACGCCCACTCTCCGCATTGCCCTCCGCTCCGACTCGTACACAATCCACAAAATCCTCCCCAACAAAGTCGACCCCCTTGTATCCCTCATGATGGTCGAGAAGGTTCCCGACAGCACGTACGAGATGGTCGGCGGGCTTGACAAGCAAATCAAAGAGATCAAGGAGGTCATCGAGCTGCCCGTCAAGCACCCCGAACTCTTCGACGCACTCGGCATCGCCCAGCCCAAGGGCGTCCTTCTCTACGGTCCTCCTGGTACCGGCAAGACGCTTCTGGCCCGCGCGGTCGCGCATCATACCGACTGCAAGTTCATTCGCGTCAGTGGGAGCGAGCTGGTCCAAAAGTACATTGGGGAGGGTAGTCGGATGGTGCGCGAGCTCTTCGTGATGGCGCGTGAGCATGCGCCGAGTATCATCTTCATGGATGAGATCGACTCCATTGGAAGCTCGCGCGGGGAGAGCGGGAGTGGCGGCGGGGATTCCGAGGTGCAGCGCACAATGTTGGAGCTGCTGAACCAGCTCGACGGGTTCGAGCCATCGAAGAATATCAAGGTCATCATGGCTACCAATCGAATCGGTCTGCGCCCCTTCTTCTTTTTTGTTTTCGACACGTATTGACTTATGCGCCAGATATCCTCGACTCTGCGCTCCTGCGACCTGGACGGATAGACCGCAAGATCGAGTTTCCACCGCCGGGGCCCGAAGCGCGTGTGTCTATCCTCCGCATCCACTCGCGCAAGGTACGTCTCTCCTGGGCCCCCTTCCTTCCTTCCCCACTCATTCATGCTGTAGATGTCATTACAACGTGGTATAAACCTGCGCGCGCTTGCAGAGAAGATGGGTCAGTGCTCCGGCGCTGAGG
Source organism: Mycena filopes (assembly GCA_029281495.1). Classification (NCBI taxonomy): domain Eukaryota; kingdom Fungi; phylum Basidiomycota; class Agaricomycetes; order Agaricales; family Mycenaceae; genus Mycena; species Mycena filopes. Next base: position 205,548 of record JARIHR010000099.1, on the reverse strand, counting down.
TGCGCGGTATATGTACCGAAGCCGGTGAGATATCCTTTTACACTGTCCGCCTTTGTACATGCTGATGACCATGGCAGGCATGTACGCGCTGCGGGAGCGGAGGCAGCACGTTACGCAGGAGGACTTTGAGTTTGCGGTGGCGAAGGTGCTGAAGAAGAACTCGGAGGGGAATACGTCGGTGAACAAGCTATTCTCGTAGAGTGTCTGTCGTACAGCGTGAATCCCTGCTAAGAAAACATTACATACTGCACATGAGGAATCGCGTTACACCTGTAGTCCGTGTGCTGGTGGCAGTGCAACTTTTTGACGCGTCCCAGCATGGCGTCGACTTCTGCGCCCGTCGCGCACAACGCGGTCCCCCCGCCCCTCGCAAACTCCGCTGCCCGCTCATCGCGTATAGCGCCCCACTCACACATAAAGGGCCTCGGCCTCACCCCAGACGGCAGCGCGCCCTCCGATGGCTCTGGCTTCATCGGACAGACGAACGCTCGCGAGGTCCGTCCATTAAATGTTACTCCTCGCTCCCCTCGGTGCTGAGACCGCCTTGAAGGCATGCGGCGTCATTGTCGATCTCATAAAATCACGAAAATTCTCGGGACGCGCGCTGCTTCTTGTCGGCGCACCCGGTACGGGCAAGACTGCTCTCGCGCTGGCTGTATCCCACGAACTCGGCGCAAAGGTCCCCTTCTGTCCCATGGTCGGTTCAGAAGTCTACAGCACCGAAGTAAAAAAGACCGAAGTCCTTGCTGAGGCGTTTCGGCGCGCGATCGGTGCGGAACGCGTCCTTATTTCCCGCTTTTCTTCCAAACTTTGCGCAGGGCTGCGAATAAAAGAGACAAAACAAGTCTACGAGGGCGAGGTCACCGAGCTCACGCCGACCGAGTCCGAGAACCCACTCAGTGGCTACGGCAAGACTGTCTCGCATGTTATCATCGGTCTCAAGACTGTGAAGGGATCAAAACAACTTAGAATGGATCCTAGGTATTCTTAACTGGCTCGAGACTGTATTTGGTCCTGAGATTCGATAGCATCTACGAGGCCATCCTCAAGGAAAAGATCGTCGTCGGCGATGTCATATACATTGAGCATAACACGGGCGCCGTCAAGGTATTTTACCACCCTTTCCTTTCTCCTGTGTTAAAATAAAACCCATACGCAGCGTGTCGGGCGCTCCGACGCGTACGCTTCCTCCTACGACCTCGAAGCCGATACGTACGTCCCGCTCCCCAAGGACAACGTCCACAAGCACAAGGAGCTCGTGCAGGACGTAACCCTCGGCGACCTCGACGCTGCAAACGCGCGTCCACAGGGAGGACAGGACATCATGAGCGTCATGGGCAGTCTCGTCAAGAGTGGCCGCACCGAGGTCACCGACAAGCTGCGCCGCGAGGTCAACAAGGTCGTCAAGGGGTACGTCGACCAGGGCGTGGCAGAGGTCGTTCCAGGGGTGGTGTTTATCGACGAAGTGCGTTGTGGTTCTCTTCGCTCCTTCTGAGCTGTCGATCTTGATGCATGGACAGGTCCACATGCTCGACATCGAGTGTTTCACCTACCTCAACGCACTGCTCGAGTCCCCCATGGCACCAACCGTCATCCTCGCCACCAACCGCGGCCACTCCCTCGTCCGCGGTACCACTGACATTTTTTCCCCGCACGGTATCCCCGTCGATCTGCTCGACCGGTGCGCCTGCCCTACCTCCCCACTCGACCTTTTGATTTAATTCTTTCACTTAGGTGCATGATTGTAAAAACAGACGGCTACACACGCGAGCAGGTCGGCAAAGTCGTGCAGCTGCGCGCCAACGTCGAGGGGCTTCGGCTCGGCGACGGTGTGCTCGATCGACTCGCAGCGGAGGGGGAAAAGTCCTCGTTACGGTGCGTTCACACGTTCCCCGCAAGATATTCAACCACCCGACCAACCCCACACCCCCAGATATGCTCTCCAACTCCTTACCCCTGCTTCCATCCTCGCTGCGCTTGCGGGCCGCGCGCAGATCGAGGAAGAGGACATTGGCGAGATGGGCGAGCTCTTCCTCGACGCCAAGAGTAGCGCTGCGCTCATTGGCGAGGACGGCGGGTTCCAGGGCGGTCGGTAGGTGTGGTGTTCATCGGTAGAGACTTTCTCGAGGAGGTGTACGTTCTAATTAGGTGGGTCTCTTTCCTTTGCTCGGTCTTTATTTTGACAGACTTTTTGCGTATAGGAATATCTTGCTTTGAAATATACATATTGTATTGCTATCGCTGTTCGCGTCTTGTTCGGTCGAGACAACCTGTAGGCTGTTTACTGGGTATCATCATTGTTCAACCGAGGTCAGAAAAAACATATTCTGGCGCACTGGTTGGGCTTCTTATATCTCTGATTTGACTTGTTACAGTGCTTATTGTAGTCGCCTTGCTCATCTGGAGAGTCCCCGCAGAATGCCGGGTGTAAACTGGAACCCAAAACGGGGCGATGAAGGCACTAGCTTATGTAATGGTATCTTATCGCCAGCCTCGGCCATCCTTCGGTCACGTTTGTGGCCATCCTTGTCCACCGAGGCCGTGGTGACCAAGAGGCCCTCAACGATTCTAAGCTATCGGGCTGTCTCGGGCTGCTGAGGCAGTCGCCCCACCGATGACTTTTTTCTCATGGCGTGTCTGAGCAGTTAAAAGCGCCACGCGTAAATGGGCTACTCACTCAACAATCACCTCCAACATCAACATTTCCAAGATGGCCACTAAAGAACTCCTCGAAGCCAACGAAATTTTCGCGGCCAGCTTCAAGAAACCCGAGCTCGTTCCCCGCGATCTTCTCATCGGTACGCACTCTGCTGGACCTTCCCGTTGAGACTACTCACAGCCGTCTAGTAAGCTGTATGGATCCTCGAATCCAGTAAATATTAGTCGGGCGTAGTGATAATTCGGATGTTGATGTCTTTCCCCAGGCCGTACGAGCAGCTCGGCTTCAAGATTGGAGCTGGTGGAATCGTCCGAAACGCCGGGGGCTCAGCGTGAGTCCTCTCACAAAACTTCCCTGGATTTGTGAACCCACTGATCCCGTTCATTTAGACACAATGCATTGCCTAGTATCATCATCAGCCAGCAGAACTTCGGAGTTCGAAATTTGGCAATCTTCCACCATACCGACTGCGGTATGACCAAGTTTACAACCGAGGGGATGCGTGAGAAGGTGAAGAAGGTGCACCCGGGACGGGATGATGTTGCGGACCTCATCGATGCCATCGACTTTCACCATATCACTGACGTGGAGGAGTCGGCCAAGAGCGACGTCAAATATTTGGCAGAAAACCCTCTTATCGCAAAGAACACCAACATTACCGGTTGGGTCTACGATACTGAAACTGGAAAGGTGGGACGCGTTACGCTTTTGTTGCTTGACCGTGTTCTGAATAGTGTTCTCTAGATAGCGAAAGTCGCGGATGTCCTGACATGATGATGTATCACGCTGCTACACAGAGGCCGCGAGCTTTCGCGCGTTGAAGGAGGGGAGCGAAATATGTTCTCTTTAGAATTTAATATAATCCTCGCACTGCTTTGACGAGCAATTCGAACCTCCCACGGTTCAAAACCGGTGGAATAATAGGAAATGCTCGCTCCTTGGTTGAGGTTTCGAACACCTGTGATAGGAATGGTATCGGAATGATATTGAGCGCGCCAGAGGTGGATGTATGGCGAGGGCGTTGAAGGCCGGGAGGGGGCGTGGCATGCGGCGATAGGCATGATATAGGTAGTAGTGGTTGCACGGGGTTGTGAGCGAGACACGACTGTTCCTGAGGATGCACCGCTCACACCCAGAAGGACGGTGGTGGAGGGGGACACGGTTTCGGTGGAGTGACTTGATTGTTGGGCGGCGGTGGTGGAGAAGGAATCTGCTTCAGAGGGTGTCAGGACAACGGGACCAAGTCGGAAACAGCATACCTAAACGGTAAGCATATTAAACTTTTGGACTACGCTGTCGTCCAGCTGCAGGGACGGTGTCGTACCTGAGTGAATGCTCGATTAATAAATAATGTTCAACGCCAGGGACATTACTGAATGCACCTCTATTGGACACGCTGAGGGACATGACCCTGAGCAACGCCGCCGGTGGCACCCCTAAATTGACCAACAGTTCGAAGAGCCCGTCCAGGTTTCGGTCCGCAGTCGCCACCGCCAAAGCCGCCATAATGCGCGACCGCGTGGCGGGATCGGGCTGAAAAGCGGCAGCAATCGCGGGGTCATCGAGGATGGCGTCGAGTTGTTCACGTTGGGACGGCATGGCTGTTTGGGTGAAGAAGCGGGGTGAGTACAGCTTACGTATTATACTTGCTCATGTTTACTTCGCATGAATTCATAGGGCCATCACCCACAAGAAAAAGCACACAAAGGCCGCGCCAGCTTCCGCGCATTGAAGGAGGGAAGCGAAATGAGATTTTTCTTCTTAGAATTCAAAACAATACTCGCACTACTTGACTGGATGATGAGCAATTCAAAACTCCCACGGTTTAAAACCGACGTGAAAATAGAGCGGCGGCATAACACCAGTTCGCGCATCAAAGAAAATTCGGACATGCTTGCTCCTTGGTCGAGGTTTCAGACACCTGTATGTCGTGACTGGCTAGATGTTTGGCGTACATTCTGTTGGCACAGGCCCTGGTTGTTCTTTATGAACCATCAAAGACTATCAACTGTCCATGATCAAGCAGACGCTCGTGGTTGATGTCGGACGTGCTCTCAATTCGTACTCGGTTATGATGAGAGTACAGCAGAATAATTTCAAAACCAACATTTTCTTGGCCGCAGAATCAGGTCTTTCATGAACAAAACGGACAAAAGGAGACAAAGCAACCATCATCCGATCAACTATTTCAGTCCCGATTCGGGTTCTACTTACGTGAAGCGACCGCTTGCGGGGATTTGCTTCGCGACACCCTCAATTCACCTCAAAATCCGGTCAGAGGCCTTGCTCTACATGCCTGGGCAAATCCAGTCTAATAATAATAATATCGAGGCATTCTGTTCGTGGAGGCGCCGACTCGGAGCCTGGTACCACCGATCCTCTGCCAGGTCCCCTCTAAAAGGCTGTTCGAACAGTTTCGCCATTCTTCTTCCCCTTGCTGGCGATGTTTCCAATGCCGCCGTAGTGAGATTGCTGACTGAGGAAATGAATCACGGCTAGACTAGAAGGGATCTGGCTGAATGAACTTGGATGACAAGCGCAGCGGATTGACTAATTTGAGTACCGATTTCGCCTCGGGATTGAACTGTTCGATCACGATAGTATTCGGTCACCGGTGGATGCGTTTAGTCATTCGTGTACCACCAAGGTCGATTATGTGCGCCTGGCGCCAGTGTTTAATATTCGGAATTGGACTCGATTTTGGTTCGCGACTCCCTCGGTATTCCTGCGGTGCTCGACGTACTCGGGGGATGAGTGAGTACGCGCTCGGACAAGAGACCGAGGGTCAGTCAGCGGGTGGTTGAATTGCAGAGGGCGGTGAGCAACAAGGCCAAACTCTCAGATCAGTCAGAGCGTCAGCTGGCCGTTTCTGGGTTTGTCTCTTTGCCTTTTCTTTCTTCCCTTTTCGCTTTGTACAACAACAACGCCGCCACCGAGCCACACACTCAACGCGGAGCAAGCCAGGTCGGCACCACACCACCCGACGACGACGAGCAGTAACGACGACGACCACGGCCACCCAGCATGCGCGAGAGTAACTTTGCGTTTCCTGCGCAGAACAAGGCCTGTGTATGCATCACATCCCAGCTATACGACAGACGAGGTCCGTCTGGCAATTTAATTTGCATTTATCGCTATTTTACTCAATCATTCATCCCAGCGCTGGACACGTCCTCGGCACTCCCCCTCTTCAACTCGCTCACCCACTTGACCTATCTCACTTCAACGTCCCCGCGCATCCGCGAGATCATGACCATGGACGGCGGTCTCGAGCGTCTTGTCCGCATCCTCCGCGACTTTTGCATGTCCCCGCCCCCGCCTGCCTCCCCTGCCGCCTTCTACGGTCTCCTCCCCCCAAGCTATCGTCCACCGCGCCTACCTCCACAGCTCAATCCACCCCAGGGTCAGTTCGACAAGCACGCCGCGTACAGATTCAGCCTCGCTTTCCAATGCGTCGTCAACATCGGCGTCCGTGGCAGCGAGCCCATCCGCAGTCGCGTCGTTCAGGCAGGCACACTCGATGTCGTCGGTTGTATTCTCGAGGCCTGGTTGGCCGGCCGCGGTTTTGCCGTGGGTCCGAGCACGAGTGCGACCGGCTTGCCGCGCGAGACCAGAGAAGCGAGGGCTGCAAGGAGAGCAGCAGCAGCTGCTGCTGCAGGCAGAGGACGTATAGAGGCAGTCGTGAGTGCCTATTTTCTTGTTATTTTCCATCCCATCCCGCCCCTTCCACTCTATCTCCCACACTCCACTTTAATCGTCATCTATTCCTTCTTGTTCCTTCTTTTCAAGATGATTTATTCCCTTATCGTCACTTACCCACAACCTTTAGGACACGGCGGACTCGTCACCCAGCCCCCACACAACACGCCTCGCAATCAACACCAACGCCAACCCCACAACCGCCGCACGGCTCAGATCACAGGAGGAAGAGGTTGCACTCTTCCGTGCCCTCACCGCCAACGCAAGCGCCACCAACGCGCGCATCGCGCCCGCTGCTTCGTCTCCTACTTCTGCGAGCAGGACCGGCAACGGGGCGGCGTCATCAAGCAGATCTAATGCTGTAGCGTCCTCATCTGCGTCGGGCCTAAGGCCCCCCGTGAACGAGGATGGGGAGGACGACCTGGAAGCGCAGACACCCATTGTGCGCGATCGGAGCGCCACAGTTGTCGTTCGGCGGCGCGGGGAGGGTGGCTCGAGTGGCCATGTAAGGGAGAACACCAACGGATATGCATCGACGTCGGCCTCCTCAAGCAACCCCGGTGGGAACAGCAACGCGAACAATGTGCACACGAGCGCGGCGATGCACGCTTTGGCGCAGTTGCAGGCCGCGCACCTAGCGGCACAGGCCCAGGCTTCCGCCAATTCTTCGCCCTCCCCTCATTCGCCCACCCCAGTCCGCTCCTATGCCCCCTCACCCGCGCCCTCTCCCTCGCCGTCCGCGAGCAGCGTCACGTCCACCACTTCTGTCACCTCGAATGCAAGCAACGTGAGTGTCCGTGGCAGCCCGAGCTACAGCAACGCCAACAGCCGCGCGAGCTCGCGCATGAGTAGCGCGCGCGCGAGCCCCAGTCCCAGCCCGAGCGTTCCCGACACCGATACCGATGGGGATGCCGAAGGGGATGTGGAAATGGTTGCTGCTGTGCCTGCTGCTGCCGCACAGGCCCACGGGCACGGTCGGAGCAGAATCGGCGATTCAAGCGCGAGCGCGAGTCCGAGCCCGCCGCCGATGAACGCTCACCTGAATATGACCGTCCCCCAGGGCGGCGAGCCTGCTGCCATGCTGAACGCCGCCAATATGGGAATGATGGCCGGGGCGAATATGAACATGAATATAAACATGATGGGCGGGATGATAGGTATGGGCATGGGGCTCGGGATGGAGGGGATGATGATGGCGGGCGGGATGGGGATGATGAATCGTGACCCTCGCATCGCAGGTGAGGAGGGCGGGCTCGGTGGTCTTGGAGGCGGAATGATGGGGCTAGGGGGCGATGAGGGGATGGGCATGGAGGGCGACGCAGCCAATATGATGGCACTTAATATGGGGTTGCTTGGTGGAGGGATGATGAACGGGGACGGGGGGATGCTGGGGCTCGACGGCCTCGGTATGGGCATGAATGGGATGGGGGGTGGTATGGGGATGATGGGGATGGGGATGAACGGGATGGGGATGGGTGGAATGAACGCGATGGGGATGGGGATGATGGGTGGAATGCCGCTGCCTATGGGTATGGGCGACGTGAGTGGCTCGGCAGGTGGCGACTCGGAGGCGCGCGCGGATACAGATGCAGATGCGGAGGAGAGCGACGCGGGGGCGAATAATTCCAACACCAGCAACGGCAACAACAATACCAATACGCTGAGTGTGCGTAGGAGGGGCGAGGACGAGGCACAGACGCAGCAGACGCCGCGCGCGGGGGTCGTGCGACTCCCATCGCCCGTGTCTGCATCTGCGTCCCCTTCTGCGTCTGTGGCGTCGTCTCCCGGCGCCGGGCCTTCCTCGGCATCTGTGTCCTCTTCGCCGTCGGTACACGAAGAGGACGAGGGGGAGCTGGATGAGGAGGAGGGCGAGGTGGTCGTTGCTGTCCGCGACAGTGCAACTGGCTCCGGGACGATGCGCCGCGCGGGGACTGTACGCGCGACGCGCCAACAGCCGCATATACCAGATGTGAGTACGGCAAGCACTGTGGAGGCGGCAGCCAGCCGTATCAGCAGCGTTTCGTCTCGCGATCGAGGGGAGACTGCACGTCAGGCCGCATCCTCCTCTTCTGCGTCTATTTCCATCTCCGCACCACCTGTGCCACCGGCGCCGCGTGCGAATCAACACCACACACCACACCCCGGCGCTCCACGCGTACCCGCGGCGACCGCACCCGTCTTACGCGCACGCCGCGCCACTGCTGCTGCGGATGCACCCATTCCTACTCAACCAGCAGTCGCCGCCATCCCCGCTCCCCTGGCCATGCCCCCACCGCCGGGTTTCCGCACCGCCCGTGAATCGCGAGAAGACCGGCATAGCACGCACCACGCGCATGCGCATGCGCACCCCACAGGACCTTACCGCGACGAGGACGTGCTGCTCTCCCTGCAACTACTGGCGTACCTCAGCAAGTACCCGCACGTGCGGCAGGCGTTTTACAAACGGCGGCACGGGTTTCACCCCGCGAGCCCGCTCGCGCTAGCTGCAGCCAAGGCAGCGGCAGAGTCGCAGCCGCAGACAGAGGTAGTGTTACCGAAGGCGCCCGAAATGGTCAGCCGGGAGCGGGAGAGGGAACGCGAGAGGGAGAAAGGGCGGGGGACGCAGGGCCAGCAGTTGGCGTTTTTACGGGCGTTTGGGGTTTCTGGGAGCAAGGAGAAAGAGAAGGGGAAGGCGCCGGCTGCATCGTCCTCGTCGTCGCGTGCCGCTGCTGCGACGACAGTCCCTGCGACTGCACCTACAGCTGCATCTACGACTGCGCGTCCCGGACTGGAGACGAACGTGTTTTCTTTAGTGGAGCGGTTCACGTTCCGTCCCTCGTCGAGCGAGACGGACTTGCCGAATCCGCCGCCGAAGCTGCCGCAGGAGATTCAGTATTGGGCAGGCGTCATCATGCGGAACGCGTGTCGGAAGGACGATAGCCGGGGTGGTATTAGGCAGTGTGCCAATAGTGAGTTTTCTCTATTGCTCCCAATCAAAGGCAGTTGCTGATTCGTCTTTTGCGCAGTGCTTTGTGGTCGTTGGGAAGAGTTTCCGCGTGAATTTGCCAAGTGCCGCCGGTGCAGAAAGGCGAAATACTGCGGCAAGGAGTGTCAGAGCACGGCGTGGAGCGAGGGTCACCGGTTCTGGTGTAGCGCCAAGGAGGGGGACGACGCACCGGACACTAATGCGACATCGGCCGCGTCGACTATGGCCCCGTCGGTGAGCAATGCGACGATCACGCCCGACGCACCCGATCCCAACGCGATTATCCCTGTCGGCGCCGAGCGGCGGGAGCGTAGGGAGCGATATGCAGCGCGCGAGCGTGAAAGGCTCGCAGCAGCTGTTGCTGCGAACGCGGTCCTTGGCGGTAATCCCAACGCAGGGACAACCGCGGCTGATGCTGCGACCGTACGTGGTTTTAGGTCTGGAATTCTCGGCGCGCATCCAAGTACTGTCAGTGCCGTCTTCGGTGGCACGCCCGCTCCCTCACCGACGTCTCCTACCAACGCCGCTGCCGGTCCCAGCAGGGAGCGCACCACTGCTGCGCCAGTGTCCCCTCCCGCCGATTCGACACGATCGCGCGCCATTGCGCTTCTTCGGAGGACCGCAAATCCTCTTGGCGCCGTCGGTTCGCCCGCCCTCCCGCCTCAGCGCCGTGAACGCGAGCGTGAGGCGGTAAACAACAGCTACGCAACGTTCGACACGTACATGGCGGAGCGGCGCCGGGCGGAAACGTCTGCTGCTGCCAGCTCGACTGGGACGGCTGCGCCCAACAACCATCTGCACCACCCGCAGCCGCAGAATCCCGCCGACATTGACCGCTACCTTGCTAGTTTTGCGGCGCCACCGCGACGGCGCGTCAGCCGGACGAGCAGGGATGGCGGCGACTCCTCGCAGACGCGAAGCAGTGGGACGATCAGGGACGCGTCTACGTCGGAGAGCAATCCTGCAGCAGGTGAGGAGCAGGATAACATGGTATTGGAGTGAAGTCCGCTGCTGCTGAGGGCTATGCTGAACTGTATCATTTGCTGCTACTACATACATACTTTTTCTCTTGTCCCATCCACACTCGCAATGATTCGGTATCTCCACTTTACTTCATTCTTCACGTTCCTACACATCGTCTAGCGCTACTCACGTCGATCCTTGTCTCTCTACGCACATCTATTCACTTTATTTACTTGAGCTTGTGATGAGGGTTTCAGGCTTACGAAGCGACTTTGCCACTGACCCCCAAGTTCTATTCTGGCGCCAGGCGTTTACTCGGTGGACCTTGGTTTTGCCACTGCTGGCTCTGCAACATTCGTGGAATGACATTGGACAACGCTTGCCGTTGCAAAGTTACCGTGCCTCACTGTGCTAACTTTATTATTCCACCTGACCTCTTGCAAACCTCGTGAACTTCCACCGGCCCGTCAACCCAGTGGTGCCTGACCTGGAACAAATGCAGCGACGAACCTGATCCGAGCTTTCTCAATTTTCCGCGTCCCATGGGTGGACACCTTGGTCCCCATTATCCCTCCCCTCTGCCTAATCTGATTCACAGGCCAAAGAAGCTGGCAGTGTGACCTCCTCCCCAACAGCGCGCCGCAACCGATGGTCCAGCGAGGAAAGTCCGCGCCGAAGCTTCTAAAGACGAGGTATAAAAGACCTGAACTGTGTTTCAGTCCTTGTGCGAACATGATACGCTCAACGGCTCTGGTTTTGGCTTTGGCGATTGCATCCACTCTCGCTCAGGCCCCTATATTCGGGCAATGTGGAGGTCAGCTAATTTTGAACTGTTTTTGTTCTGAACTCTGACCCACCTCAAGGACAAAACTGGACCGGTCCGACGAGTGCGCTTCCGAATTTCGTTCAGTTTTGGAGCCGTCTAATATCGTTTGTTGTCAGCCTGTGCTACGGGCAGCGCTTGTGTTGTACAAAACCCGTTCTTCTCCCAATGCGTGCCGGGAGCAGCAACAACAAGTCCAGCGCCGCCGGCCAGCACGACTAGTGCTAGTACCTCAACGACCAAAACGACGACTTCTGTAACCTCGACGGTATCCGTCCCTACTCAAACCGGCTTCGTCAAAACTTCCGGAACTAGATTCACGCTCAATGGCGCCAAGTACACACTTTTCGGGTCCGTGTGTATTCTACAGCGTCTGGTTTTGTCGCTCAGTTCAACATTATCAGTTCCAACGCGTACTGGCTGCCTCTTATGGGGTACAGCAACGCTGATATCGACAAGGCCTTTGCCGACATCGTTGCCAGTGGCGCAACTACTGTCAGGTAATCCCACCAACTCGTTCAAATTTTGCTGTGCTTGCGCTGAAGCGACAACTAGAACTTGGGGTTTCAACGAGGTCACTGCTGCAAGTGGTACTTACTTCCATTTGTGGTCAGGCAAAACCGCAACGGTCAACACTGGTGCCAACGGTCTTGGCGCACTCGGTGAGCTTCCGGTGGATATTCGCTTCTTCAAGGTCTTGACAATAGCCTAATAGACACTGTGATTGCGTCGGCCAAGGCTCACGGAATTCGTTTGATCATTTCTTTGTGAGCTTTTTTCTTGATCTCTCTCAACGAAATCCTAACCGACGGTTCCCAGGACCAACAACTGGTCTGACTATGGCGGCATGGATGTTTACACGGCTCAGCTTGTTGGCTCTGGACAACCCCACGACGTTTTCTACACTAACCCAACCGTTATTGTAAGTTTTTCTTTGTTCATATACATAACTACGCTTCAACGAGCACCACAGGCTGCCTTCAAAACTTATGTCCAAGCCATCGTTACACGTTATGTCAACGAGCCTACTATCTTGGTGGGTAATAGCCGATTCTTTGAAATATCCCGACCTGACCAAGGATGATTCAGGGCTGGGAACTCGGTATGCACTGTCATATCTAACAGATGCTCGAAGCTGAACAAGTCTATAGCCAACGAACCCAGGTGTGGCGGAAGCAGCACGTAGGATATTCACGTCGTGGTTGAAATATCTATCTGACGACGCTGCTGAAATAGGGTTGCGTCCGCTAACTGCACCGTGTCGACCATCACCACATGGGCGACGACGATTTCAGCGTTCATCAAGTCGATTGACCCGAACCACTTGGTAGCGATTGGAGACGAAGGTTTCTTCAACGAGCCCGGGAGCCACAACTTCGACTTTGTTTACCAGTTTGTCTGTTCCGATTCTACGACTGTACCTGTCCTCATTCTCGATGCAGAGGAACACTTGGTATCGACTTTGCCGCCAACATGAAGATCAGCACCATCGACTTTGGCACTTTCCACGTAGGAATATTTCTTTGTTGATCGAACTGATGGCTGATATTGATGGCTTCAGATGTACCCGGTATGCCTCCGTCCTTCCGGCGCGTCTATTCTCATGTACTGTGCAGGGTAGCTGGGGGGAATCCATTGAAACGTGGCAGGCCTGGGGGCAACAAGCGAGTGTTTTAGACGCGCGGGAAACCAGAAACTCACATTTGCAGAATAGTGGATCACCGACCATGCAACCATCATGACCTCTTCCAATAAGCCAGTCATCATGGAGGAGTTCGGTATCCCCAGCTTCGACCAGACGGCTGCAGCTCGGGCGAGCATCTATTCCAGCTGGTACCAGGTATCTATATCTCAAACGCTCGCGAGGGACCATTAATCACCACATGCAGACCATTCTCAACAACAGCGTTACGGGCGACCTGATCTGGTTAGTGAAGTTGTACCCCTCCGCGATGTATGCTAACGAGTGGACAGGCAAGCCGGTTCGCAGCTCACCAACGGGCCTACACGTAAGTGTTACAACCTCATCATCATTCTGGTATTCAGCCTTTTCCTTCGAAGCGGACGACGGCTACATGATCTTCCCTACCGACCCTGTGTACACCTTGATGCAGAGTCACTCTGCGGCCCTGAAGGCCAGGGGATAAATGGTTTATCGGTTGTACTTGTATACATGCATATCTCTGAATGCAACAATTCTTTTGAACATTGGGAACCCCGCGCGAATAGATGACGATTTACATCAACAAAAGAGTTTCCAAACCTCGAACGACAGTTTCTTTCCATTCCCTACGGGCCAGTTCTACACGTGGGTCACCTCGGACACCAACCTCCAAGGCGCCTCTAAGACATTCTCGAACATTGCTGAGAGCCTGGCCTTCCACCCCGAGCACCGCTTCTTGGTTGGTTTCATGGATCCAAGTAGCAGCGATCGCGGGTGCGCGCTGCTCGAGGCGGGTCAAGAATTCAGCTTCCCATGTGTCTATCAAGTTCTGTGCACCCGCGGGAGCATCCGGCAGACATCTCAAATAACCCAGGCAATTTTGCATCATTGACGAACGGCGCGCGAACGAGACCTACATTAACAGTGTCAATTCACTGCCTGAAAATCAACAAAGGGTGGAACGAACCCCGATGCCTGCAAACTCCCAATCGATGATTCCCTTTATGATTCCGTTCTCGTCAGCGAGAATATTGCCGAAGTGAAAGTCACGATGGAACAGGCGACCGCGAAGGGCGGACGAATCGGAAAGTAGCTTGACCCAGGGAGCCTCAGCTGCGTCAAGGAGGTTGATGAGGTGTTGGAGGGGTTCGAGGATGTCCTTCAAAAAATCCACCCCCGGGTGAATAGAGACGACGTGATGATAAGTCTTAAGGAACGCGGAAATGTAGGCGGGCCAGGTTGTGTAAAAGGCCGTTGGGTTCAAAGTTGCAAACGTCTCGTTGGTCAGGTTGTATGGCTCTGCGGCGAAGTATCGATGGATATCGGGGCTAGGATCAGGGTTGAATAAATAAAGCACAACGCGGTAGAAGTTGCGTACATTGTCCACATCGTTTCTTCGATTACTGGTCCGGAATTGCCGTCGAGCGCCAGACTTCCGTGGTTGCGCGGAGTGTTTATGGAAAAGAGTTTGATGAAGAGGTCGACGTATTGGTCCAGCACACCATCCAGTTGAGCAGGAGACAAGTTCACCCATGTTTCGGCGAGAGATGGATATGGGATTTCTACGAAGGAAGGCATGATTGGGCTCAGTCCTCGTCAGTGATTCGTCAGTGATTCGACTCACTTTCCAGGCAGTTGTATTCGTACCCCACCGGGTTATCTGGATCAGAGCAGAAGAAGACGACCTCGGGGACTGGTATTCCCGACGCCTTGAGAACATCTAGCATCGCCATTTCGTTCTCGGTTTTAATCTTCTCTATCGTCTTCCTAAAGTTGAATCAACTTCAACCGCCTTTGAGCTAAAAGAGTTTGCTACCTGGCGACCCGAAGTACGACGTCTCGTCCGGACCAGCGCCCATCCCCTTGTCCGAGGGAAACAAAGTAGACTTTGTGGAATGCGCCCTGTTTTTTTGAGGGGGTAATGTCGGTCGGGCTGAGGCCGAGATGTTCTTTAAAGAGGGCAGAGATAGATGTGTGCGAGAGTACTTCCCGATGTGCAAATTGCTCATCGTCTGGATGAAGCATCGCCATGATCGTTCGGTTCAAGTTGAGCGGCGGCGAACAGCGGCTCGGAGTCACGCGTGACCAGTCGTGTTTGTGATTTGCTCCCCCACCATGCAGCAATACGGCAAAGAACGCGACGTCGAAGAGGACTCGGCGGGTACGTCACCCATCCTTCTCCATATCGCCTGCTCACCTCCAGAAACAGAGCAGACCACGGACCCTGGTTTTCTGACATTTTTTGCGAATTTACCGAAAAAGGCGCCTGAATCTGGGACGTTGCGACTTTTCTATCGCTCCGGTTCTGGCTCCAGTCCCGACTACTATCAGTCATACGGCGCCGACGCTCTATACGTTGCCACTCACACATTCCGCACACAGTCGGTGATCAAATATCTGGGGCAAGGCGGGAGAGCGGCGGGACTCCCCTGCGTCAGCTTGAAATCTTCAGTGGCCAAAACACTCCTTCGAGAATCGCTCACTACCAAGCAACTCCGGGTGGAGATATGGGTCCCGGAGAGCGGGCAGGGCAAGAAATGCACAAAGTTTCGTCTCGACAAAGAGGTGCGTCCGCGCTTCACTTCCTCCCCGGGTTTGCGCTCATTATTCGGAAATAGGCGTCCCCGGGGAACCTGCAGGCCGTCGAGGATCTACTTTTCAACTCTGGGACGGATCTCACCACACCGCCCGTCGTAATGGCAATTAAAATCGTCTCCTCGACTGCCGCCAAAGTCAAAACGTTGGGTGTCGCTTTCGCAGACCCCAGTGTCCGCGAACTGGGGGTGGCCGACTTTGTCGACAATGACCTGTTTTCCAACATCGAGGTAAGCGCTCCCACCAATCCAACCGCATTGCATCTGACTTTCGTTTAGTCGCTCATTATACAACTTTCTGTCAAAGAGGCCGTCATCCCCACCGGCACATTATCTGGGAACACCGACCGCGACGTCGACCTCAGCAAACTGAAAGCTGTTTTGGAGCGGTGTGGAGTGATGATTACGGAACGCAAGCCCAGTACGTACTCAGTTTCGATGGAACAGCCGTTCAACGACGACTCTGACTATCATCCAAGGCGAATTTACGGCCAAGAATATTGCTGACGACCTTCCTCGTCTTCTGTCCGCCAAGGCAACCGAAGCTCTTGGGGCATCCACCTCGGCTGACCCTTCCATGATCATCCGTACGTGTCTTTCATGTTCAAGCGAGCGTGGTTTAATTTTCTTTTGAACTAGCACAACTAACTCTCCCCACCGCCCCTTCTGCCTTGGCCGCGCTGATCACTTACCTTCAACTCCTGAGCGAGCCCGATAATATCCATGCTTTCAGCATTAGAACGCACGATTTGGATCAATACATGAAACTCGACGCCAGCGCGCTCAGAGCATTAAACCTGGTTGAAGCTCCGGGTAATGCCGTATGCAAATCCATTGTTTTATTAACAGCGAATTGACGTTGCTTAGGGAAGCACCACTCGGAATACTACTCTTCTTGGCCTCCTGAATAAATGCAAGACTGCACAGGGAACACGCCTTCTGGGGACGTGGCTGAGACAACCTTTAGTCAATCTCCATGAAATCCGTGAGTTGAAGACCGCTATTTTCCGGAGGTTCCCTCACCTCGATCAGAAAAACGGCAAAACCTCGTTGAAATGTTCGTCGAGGACTCGAACTCTCGCCGCACTCTACAGGTCCAAACACCATTATCTCTCCTGAATCGACTCGTTAACCGTTGTGCCGTAGGACGAGTTCATGAAAATGATGCCAGATATGCACCGCCTAAGCAAGCGATTCCAAAGGGGCGTCGCATCCTTGGAGGACGTGATCCGCGTTTATCAAGTCATTCTTCTTGTCAGTTGTTGCAATTCTCCGTCATAATCCAAAGTAACCCGTGTGCAGCTTCCGGGAATGATCCAGGCACTCGAAAATGTGCAAACCGAAAACGAGGAATATTCTGGGTTGATAGACGAGCTCTATCTCGTCGCGTTAAGAGTATTTACCTCATCTTAAGATCGTTCCCGTCATCTCTCATACAATTTTCTACCACAGGGCTTCAACGAGAACCTTGAGAAATACTCGGAGATGGTCGAGCAAACAATAGATCTCGAACAACTCGATAGCCACCACTATGTTATCAAATCAGAGTATGACGAAAAGCTCGCGGACCTGGCCCAACAGCTGGAAGCGGTACGTGCTCGTCACCCTTAACTTCATAGAATGTCGCCTATGATATTTCCCAGACCCGCGATGGCTTAGACAAGGAACACAAATCCGTTGGTCGTGATCTCGATCTCGAGCTCGACAAGAAGCTGCATTTGGAGAATAATCAGACGTACGGTTATTGTTTCCGCGTAACAAAGAACGTAAGCGGTTCTTGAACCACCTATATGGCACGAACAGTTCACTAACTCCTTCGCAGGACTCGAAAGGCATATACGAAAACAAAAAATATATCGAGCTGGGCATGATAAAGAGCGGGGCCTTCTTCACCACCAAGACGCTTCGGTCCCTCGCCGAGGACCATCGGGATTATAGCGATAAGTATGAGAAGGCGCAGAAGAACCTCGTGAAGGAAGTAGTGAACATAGCATGTACGGGAAATCGTCTCATCTCTGTGCAGCCCAATTGACCGCTCGTGTTTACAGCGACATATACCCCGGTGCTCGAGTCGCTGGATAACGTCGTGGCGCACTTGGATGTTATCATCAGGTCAGTCCCGGCCTGTATTTCGTGGTCAGTTCTGACCGAAGGCTAGCTTCGCTCATGTCTCGGTGAACGCCCCCGAACCCTACATCAAGCCCAAGATTACGGAGCGAGGTCTGTCGTTGTCCGGCTTTCCCTTTCCAAATTCTCAACATTTATCTACAGGAACTGGCGATCTCATTATCCGAGACGCTAGACATCCGTGCCTCGAGGTCCAAGATGATATTAGCTTTATCCCGAACGATGTTGAGATGGTAAAAGGTTCAGTCTGTCCAACATCTTTCTCTTCACATATCTGACGATCTGAGCAGACAAGAGTGAATTCCAGATAATCAGTAAGCGCGAATGATCTTTGTTTAACGCTCAATACCCACATCCGCTGCTAGCTGGCCCAAACATGGGAGGCAAATCCACCTATATTCGTCAGGTGAGTGGGTTTCCGAATTTCTCCGATCCGCCGATAGAGATATTTTCAGGTTGGGGTCATAGCTTTGATGGCTCAGACCGGCTGCTTCGTCCCCTGTTCGGAGGCGCGTCTCCCGGTGTTCGATTCGGTTCTATGTCGAGTGGGAGCGGGAGATAGTCAGTTGAAAGGTGTCTCAACATTCATGGCGGAAATGCTGGAGACCGCGACGATTTTGCGTGTGAGTTGCAACACTAGTATCCGAAGCGTTTGCTAACTTTCGACGTAGTCGGCGACCAAGGACTCCCTGATCATTATTGACGAGCTCGGGCGAGGTGTGTTAGAAAAATTCCCGTGGGACGGTCGCTGAGTTTTCGCAGGCACCTCCACGTATGACGGTTTCGGACTCGCCTGGGCTATTTCAGAGTACGCCCGTTCTTTTCCGCGTGTCGCCCCCCTCGCTTATCCTGGGTAGACATATCGCATCTGAAATCCATGCGTTTTGTCTGTTCGCCACTCACTTCCACGAATTGACTGCGCTAGATCAACAATTGCCGCATGTCAAAAATCTTCACGTCGTGGCTCACGTTGACGAGGCGCAGAACGGAGTCGAGCAGCAGATCACGCTGTTGTACAAAGTAGAGCCAGGTTTGTTTAATCAAACCTCGTGTTCAATTCCAAACTGAACTAGACTAGGAATCTCTGATCAAAGCTTCGGCATCCATGTCGCTCAACTCGCAAACTTCCCTGAAAACGTCGTCAAGGTGAGCTTATTGAAGGCTCGGTAAACACCTCTTTTGTTGATCCTTCTTCATCTAGCTTGCGCGCAAAAAGGCCGACGAGCTGGAGGACTTTGGCGGAGGTTCGCATCAGGTTTCCAATAGGCTGGTGAAAGCTAACCGTGGCACAGAGAAACGAATCGATTCCGAATTCTCCGTCGAGGTCACGGACGAGGGTATCAAAATTGTGGACGAGCTTCTATCCGCTTGGGCACAGCCAGCAGCGGATGGCGAAGATATCGTGATGGCGGATGACTCACCCGAAGCCCAGTTGGAGGAGCTGAAGCGCTGTGTCGCACAGTTTCAGCCTCAAATCGAAGCCAATCCGTGGCTGGTGTCGGTATTGGGTTCCTTATGACAAAATAGACAGAGTTCCTTACTAATGTACATATATGTTGCACCTCTTATACAGACAGTGCGCTGTTGACGAGTCCGCGAGTCACTCGCGATATCTGAAAAAGAATTGAGCATTGAAAAGGCTGTTGAATCGTGGATTACGTGAAATTCTCACGGTTGAATTCCGCAACACGGAGGCGTCCAATTTCAATTCAGTTGGGGCGACAGCATACGGGATGTCGTACGCTATTCCGCGGGATCAGCGCTGATTTTCATGTCATGAATAGGCTTTATACAGCTTTAGACCTCTTTAGACTTCCTTTTGGACAGCGCTCGTCTTTCGATCCCGGTTCGTGGATCACTGATGCCAAAAATTGCTATTCAATCGTGCGAACAGGTTGAAGTGAGCGCCAATCTACTTATCAGCTCTCGTACTTTTCTGCTCCCGAATGGTTTCAGGAGTAGGAGCAAAAAAGTCGAAACGAATCCTTGTTCATGAGAAAAAGTACGATCTCGTTTGGTAGCTTTCCGAACATCCTAGCAATTTCAAGTCAGCGTCCACTCCTCAACGTCGCATCCGTGTATGCACAGAAGCGGACATCGCCGCCGTAGTTACACTTCCACATGGATATGGTTACCGTCTTCCCACCCCGTCCGTATTAATACAGTCAACCGCGAATGCCAGTGAGCCATCTCTTCGCGATACTTGATGACTCTTTCCCTTCCCACCTGGACCTTGTTCTTCGCCATTCCAGAATTCGGTGTGTCCCAAGTTCAAAGTTGTTAGGCTGACCTGTTAAGTCTCGCTTTCCAGTCCGCTCTCAGACGCTGTACTATGTCTCCGTCCCCATAAACTCGGGGGCGCTAGGGGATCACGACCTCGCCTACGAAACAGTTTCTCTCTCTGCCGCTGGAGTCGGAGCGGACGGCGCAACCACCTACATCGAGCAGATAATCGAAAGCGAACTCCTTGTCGTGGGTTCTACGACGACGGAGACGCTGCTGAGCACTCCCCTCGCTTGGACCGGTCCGTCGACGCATCTAGTACTGTAGATTATGTTCTAATCATGTCTAAACCAACCAGGCACCCTCGTCGAGAACGCATCTGGCGCTCTTTTTAGTGGGCCCGTGGTGAAATGCGGCGGCGGTGGCTGCGTGGTCGACACCTCCGCCGGCCCTGCAGTACAAACGTGCGCTTTTGGGACAGACGGCTACGGTACCTGCGTCGAGAGATTTCCGTACTTCTCAGAAGCCATCACCTTCTCTGGCGCAGTTGTGCCGTACTACACTCTCAATGCCGCCGCCGCTGCCGCACCGAACGCAAGGGCCTTGTCTCACACTCGCGCAATCGTGGGCGGTGCTGTGGGCGGCGTCTTGCTCGGCCTGCTGGGGGCGGGGTTTTTGGTTTGGCGGCGGAGACAGAGGCGGTGGCGGGCCATTGAGCATGGATCCTCGAATGAGACCGGTGAAGGACCGCTCATGACAACTATCTCGAGGCCCTCGGTACCCCCACCGCTGCTCGTCCACGACCGGAGCGACGCGCCTGCTCTGCCAGTGGATGGATTCACGCCGGGCATCGGTGCCCCAAGCCCAGGTCATCTCATCCCTCCCCCATCCCCGAGGCTCGGTAGCCCCAGCTCGATTCCTCCTCCCATCCCGGCGAGCACTCGGCCCAGCCTCCGCGCCGCTGGCCCAAGCCCGATTCCGAGCTCTGCCCAAGAAAGTTCTCGTTGGAGCCTCATGGATTTGAAGCGCGCACAGACGACTGGGCTTCATCAATACGATGATCCACACACCGCACCCGACGAGGTGGTAGAGACCTCTCGAGGGCTGGTGCTCTCTGCGGGCCGGGGCCCTGGACCATCCCCAGTGGATACCAAACTTAGTACCACCCCTTCCCCCAGCTCGCCAAAGAGCGCCATTCACTCAGCACCACCGACATCCTCGGAGCCGAAAAACGTGTTGCAAGAACTGAAAACGCTGCGGGAGGAGATGCGGCGGCTGGAGAGTGGGAATGTCCTGCGCGAGCAGGCACTGCGGGATGAAATACGACGCTTGGAGGTTGGGGCGCCGCCGAGCTATGCCTGACGGGCGGAACTATGTACAGTTTTGTATCACACTCGTTCAATTACACTCGTTTATAAGAGTTCGTCGCCGACAAGGAGGGGTAATTCGCGGATTGATGGGAACTGTGATATACTCCCACGGTTGAATTCGAGACATGTTGACATGTTCGTTGAGTTCGTTCATGGAACTACTGCGATACAAGTGTGGTGAAACAATTGGACTTGATGTATTTCCGAACATTCAACTCGCCAGTCTGAATCATAACTTCGCATGCCGTCCAACGATTCGGCAGACGTTCATACGAAACCGAACATGTCCGAAATGCCCGACACTCAGTTGAACCCGGTGATTCCAGCGTAGTTTATCTTGTTTGCGGCGCCTCCTGTAACCTTGAGTCCGGCCCAGTTCCACAGTCCTGTGTCGTCAGCCGTCGTGAACATTTAATCGGTAAGAATCGCTAAAGCAAGCGCACCTTGGCAGGAGCCCGAACCGCAATTCACCGCAACAGGTGTGACGCCCGATGCCATGGTGAGTGTGTTTGTGCCGACGAAGTTGATAGCCTGGAGCCAAGTCCGTCGGTTCAATAGATACCTGCAGGATAAAAAGGGTTGAACCGACCGAGAGGATTATGCCACTCCCTGGTGCGCCGAGAGTCGCAGGGTAGCTCTATGAACCAAATATGGGCTCAGTGGGCATAATAACAATGACTGACGAGCAGAACCTGGTCGATAAGGAGCCCAAAATTGGTGACTCCAGATACCGTGTTTCCTGAATAGGTTATGCCGGAGACGCTCCCGCTCGTTGCAGTCGCGACTGTTTTAATTCGTAGACCATTTGCTCTGGTAAACATGAGGAGAGCAAGGGAATGAAGAGAGTTCGGTGCGCACCCGCTCGTAAGGACGTTATTGCTGATCGTGACATTCGAGACGATGTCTCCAGTGTCAACCGAGCCCTGCACAATTAAATAAATACCGTGCAAGGTAAGAAGACGGAGGTTTACAATCGAGATCCCATGTCCGCCGGAGCAGTGGTTGTTGGAGAAAACAATACCTGTGCCGGAGTTAATGGCGACACAATCGTCCTGGTTCATGACAGTGCTGTTCCGTCCCAGGCGATTCAGAACCACTCTAAAGACAATGGGGAATTTGGACGCACCAGCCCGTGATAGTTAGCGGTGCCTGGTTCCCAACGTCAAACCCATCTGTGTTTGCGCCGGCGGGTTTGCCGGCACTCATAGCGTTCGCCTGATCACCAAGAGCTGGAGTATGCAATCTCGTTAGTCCTTTCCGTGCCAGGGATACCAAGTCGAGACGGAAAAAAACGGTCCTCACAATCGTCGATAGTGATAGCGGAGATGGTCAGAGGAGCCGCATTGTCGATACTGAATGCTTGGGCGGGAGAGTTGAGAATCTTGAGGTTCTATCGCGTCTCGGCTTAGGATGGCGGGGTCTGAATTCTGGATCCAAATTCATACCGTGAATGTTCCAGATGTCTTGACCCTACGAAAATATCAGCCGAACGAAAAGGTAGAGGCGGCGAGGGACGGACTTCATCATCGGGCGCGGCTTTGTGATCGCACCGCTGCTAGAGCCTTTACCGTCCTGCATGGTCAATCAGGTTCAGAAGACGATATCCATCCGGAGGCAGCGAGTACCCAGTAGAACTGCCCGTTCCCATTGAAGGTGTGGCCATTTCCATTGACTGTGACCCCATAAGTACAAACCAGTCGGAGGTACATTTAGCACCTACAAGTAACGTTGGAGCCACTGTGATGATTATGAGAAACGTGTGAAGCACTGGAACATGAAACAAGCCAACCTGATCGAGAAGAGTGGTCCAGCCCAAACCTTCTCCCCAAAGGTGATGTCCCCGACTGGATAAAGTACTTGAGTGTCTAGTCCAGGGCAAACCAGAGGCGCGACTCACGAATGTTGACAGTCGTTCCGGCGAGTAAGGCGAGCGTGAATGTCTGGCCAGCGGTCACGGTAAAGCTATTGACGTTGATGGTCGTGCAGAGTACAGCGGCCGGTACGTCGGCGAGCGACGAAATCGTGCCAGTACAAGCACGGGCAGCGGCGAAGAGAAGGGCGATGACTAGAGTCTGAGTGAACATTATTCGTCGTGGAGGAGAAGGCTGAGGTGGGTTCCACCAGCTGACGCCAACCCCAGAAATGGCTCGTGGGGTCCGCGATCCACTGACTTGGTCACTGGATCGCGAACGCCCGGCCCGCCAGAGCCGCTGGCCGAGCTTATTCCGAATCCGAGTTTCTACCCAGCTGGTAACTGCAGACAAGCCAACGACCGAAGTCAATCCAGAGATTCAGACTTTTGGCAACCGTAGGAACGCGTCCAACTCGGTTCAACTTTGATCCAACTCCAACTTGACTCCAACCTGTTGTTTTTGGATTGTCGCGAACGATCCTCGTTCAATTCCCTTGGGGGCTGCAATCTCACCGCCCTCCGCCATCCTCCTTCTCCTCCCTCTACACGCAACGACCACCATAGTCAAGCGGTAACCCGCTCGCTGCGGAGTAAAGTCCAAAAGCGGGCCAGCAGAGGTTCGACTCCTCTCGGTGGCACAACATAAATCCAGGTCCATTATCCATGTCAGATGAGCCCAAGTCACTTGGGACATGATCCGAAGATGACGGATCACCATCGAGTTCCCACCCCTAACCCGTCTTGTATTTTGCTTGTTCGAAACATGTAGCAGCCGTGATGTACCCTCTTACAACTCTGCCTCAGCTCAAATATCTCTTCAATGAAACCTTTGGACTGTTCATTGTCATAAACAGGCTGTGGTTTATCCCGGAGGACTCAATTTAATTATCGAAGCTCTCTCTTCTAGCGGGAGGCAATTATCTGCTGTACTTGACCAACCCGGGACGATATGAAACTATTTCAACTGTAATAACTGTTATCCTCAACGCTCAACAAGTACAGCTTGAAGTTTCAGCTTCAAAACCTACCCGAGTCCCGACTTGGACGATTATTGATGTATTATCATACGCACAACCAGAAGAGGTTGCAGCAACGCAAGAGCTCCGCATTGACTGTATGTTATTCAACAAACGGTAAACCATCACTTACTCGCTCTCGGCGAGGGTTTTTCAAAATTTTGGCCTTCATTGATGCCTGAAAATGGGGTTTTTGTTCGTTCGGAGCAGCAGCGAACCCTCAAGCTCTCCTCACAGTGTTTAGGCGACTCCCACTCGCCCCAAGGCTCAATACCGGTTCCAGGAAGGATCAGCCTTGAGTTCACGACATGAAACCATTGTGAAAACAAATTGTTCGGGCATGTCGGCCACATTCGGCACTCCCGGCTCAACACCTATGCTCGGCTTCACTGAAGTCAGCATAAAGAAAGTTCAGACCGTCGTTTTGGCTGAGTGGACTGTAAATACTATATAGTAGTTCACATTGAGCCCTCTACAGTCTGAGGGAGGAAAATCAACCAACATAGCTGATGGGCAAATCCGTGATGGGCTAAACTCACAGTGCAGGTTCTCGGCACAAGGGAATAAAGCTTGAATTCAACTCAGGCTGCGCTATAGTATCTCCTCAGCCCTGCATCTCCCTCCAAATGCGAGTATTTGCTGGTGTGCCGCTTGCCGCGAGCAGCCGAGGGAGATTTCCGTAAGTTTTGATGATATTGTTGCAGAAGATATGATTGTCGCGTTATCTTGATAGATGATTGGCTGTCCTTAGTCTATTGGAGGATTGTCCTCCGGAAAGACTAGGGCCTCGGATATCGGCAATTTATCAACCGGCGGCTTGGGACCAAGGAGCAAATAACTATTTCAGAGCAAGCTACGGTGCAATTGGGGTGCTAGAAACCATCGGTATGTAAACCAATATCTCTCCTAATCTCCCTTCCCTTTTCCCCCCTTTTCCTTCCCTCTCGCAACTTGATTAACGCGTTTTGACCGGATCCTCAACCGACATGGGCCATGGGCCTAAATCCAAATGAATCCCTACTGGCAGTGGCCGCACCGGCGAATCATTTCTCCCGCGGCGACCTATCCAGTCGCATGTAGGGGGGTATGGCGAGCAGGGCGGCTGTTGGGTACATCCTGCCAACCCGCTATTACGACGGCGGGAGCAACGCATGCCAGAAGGCGGGGGTGTGGGGTTTATTCTTTTTGTTGCAGTGTAGTTTTCCATGGGCGCAGGTTCGAGGTACTAGTAGGTATCGGTGGCCCCGATGGCGGTCCACGCAGTTCCGATGCGCTGTAGATCGTCAGATGACCCGTATTGACAGGAATTCAGGTAAAATATCTGCGAAACCAAAAAGGATGTCGCCGAAGAGCTGTTGAAATATTTGCTTGAGATGGTTGAGGATGGACCCATGGGCGCCTGCAATTGGTGACGGCAGCGTTACGGCAGTGGATGATGCGGGGATTTGCGATCACGTGCATGTTGACCTTGTACCCTTCCACAGCGATGAACGAGAACACGGCGCCCAAGGAACTGGTGGACATCCAGGACCCAGCCCGGATGCTCATCAGCCCACCCCCAGAAGAAGAGCTAAACAGAACTAGAATGCTTAAACCCAACAATAACCAGCCAAAACGCAAACGGGGTGGCACACCCTCAAAACAGCCATCCAACGAGCCAGTAGAGCTCACACCAAACCCCAAACCACGCAAGGCTCACCGTCGCAGAACTAGCAGCCAGCTAGCACAGCAGGACTCGCCCACTCGCCCCCAGTTCTCCCGCAATCCAAATGCAGACTGGGTCCCCCGCTCCTCCAGCGTCGCATCCAGTGTCGGCAGGCGCAGTATAACCCCATACGAGCCCCCCACAGACGTATTCACTCCCCCGCGCGAGATCCTCCTCTCCACACCCGTCCCCGCACCAAAGTCCTCCCGCCCCAAGCCCAAACCCGCCGCCCGCGTCACGCCCCAGCCGCATGCCCGCACAACCACCCCGCTGCGCGTGGTCGTCCACAGCGTGAAGAAGGAGCCGCTCCCCGCGATCGACTTAGACCGCCCCATGACCCCCCCGAGCCCGACAGACGACCCTCTCCTGCTCCTACCGTCCTCGAGCCCCGTCAAGCGGCGCCCCAATGGCTACGAGGAGCCGTCCTCGGACGCCGCCTACGCACCCATCGACTGGACAGCGGGTTTGGACATTGCACATGGTGCGTTCTTTGGCTTTCTTGCCCACTTTAGACTACTAACTCACTTATGTACAGACGACGACCGCAGCTCCGACTCCATGGACCTCGACGCGCCCGCATCCTTCGACGGGCCCCTCCCCGTCTCTTTTGTTGGCGGTGCGGGCGGGGAGTGGGACTCGGACGACGACGATGCGGACGACGGCCTCCCGCTCGCTCCCGCCTTCTCTGCTGCCCCTGCGCCTCCACCCCAGACCACAACTACCGCTACGACCGATTCGCACCCGATCATGTCCTTCATCTCCACGCTGCCTCGTTCGATACCCGCACCGCCTACCACACGCACAACTACAACAACTACACCACCCAGCTACACCTATACCACCCTTGTCCAGCCGACGAAGCCCGACCCGCCGACGCCGCGCACACTGGCTCGCGCGGAGGCGTGGGGCGTCTGGGGCAGCCCGTTTCCCGGCCGGGGCGAGGCGGGAGATGGCAGTTTCCGCATGGATGGGCGGAAACGGGGCGCCGAGGCCACTACAATGTCGTTTGCATTGGCTGGGGCTGATCCTACCGCTACCATGGATGTCAGCCCGCAGGATGCAGACGACCAACAGCAACAGGAGCAGGAGGAGGACGAAGACTCAGACGACATGGACGAGGGGGTGTCGTTTTTGAGGGCGTTGAGGGAGGAGGACGCGAAGAAGCGGGAGGCGAGGAGGGCTTCATCTGTGTTTGGGCCTGGCGCGGGTGTGAACGCCAACCGGGTCCGCTCGCGGTTGGGGTACGAGGAGCCGGAACAGGAACAGCAGGAGGATGAGCAAGAGGAGGACGAGGACGAGCAGGAGGAAGCGGAAGTGCGCGCGATGAGCGTCGATCCCGAGCCCGAGCCTGAGCACGAGGAGGAGCAAGACCATGATCAGCAGCCTGCGCAAGAGCAAGAGTTGCAAATCCAGCAAGAGGAGGGACGCCGCTTCGTCGTACGCACGCCCACGCCCGCGTTTGATTTCGGGTCCAGCGCGAACGAAACGCCAGCGCGTGCGCCGTCTAGAACCCAAGCCGTGCAGACGCCGCCGGCGCGCTGGGCCGGGGCTGCGCCCGTTCGGAGCGAGCTGCGCGGCTTCGGTGGGAGTGAGGGTGCCGAGTCGACGGTGCAGGAGCAGGCGCATCAAGATGGTCATGACGACGCCATGGAGGAGCAGCAGCAAGAGCAAGAGCAGGTTTTAGACGGGGAGGAGAAGCGCATTTACACCGCCCTGGGGACGCGCCCCCCACACACCCTGCATGCGTCGCCGAGCAAGGAGCGGCTTCGGCTTGGGGGGAGCGCCACCGAGCATGTGCATCGTGCGAGGAGCAGGGCACGGGCGTCGTTTGCGGCGGTGGACTTTGAGGCTGAGCGTGATTCGGCAGCGGTCGCACAACAAGAACGTGATTCGGCGGTCGCAGAACAACAAGCAGAAGAAGCAGACACATCTGCGGAAGCAGCACCGGAACCTGAGCCAGACTCGGACGAGGAGGACGCGGCGCTGTTGGGGCTGGTGAAGATTACGAGTGCGGACCCGAGGGCGGCGGCAAGGGCTGCGGCGATTTTGAAGCAGGTGAGTTGGCGTCAATTTTTTTTTGGTCTATTCTTTATCTTCGTCGAGGCGGACAATCCTTTTCACATCCCGATAAGACGTCACATACTAACTACACCCCAACCTGACAGCACGACTATGACTGCTTCACGCGCCTGCGCCATTCATCGCGCGACAAGCGGCGGCACTCGTTTGCGGGCGTTAGCAAGACCTCGGTGTCGGCATCGTCGCCGCAGCGCGGACAGAAGAACGTGGTCGGTTCGAGGATGCAAGATATCGCGGTGCTGCGCGCTCAAGCCGCCACCTCAGCCACCTCCACTTCCAATTCCAAGTTCGACTTCAGCTCCAGCTCCGTAAGCGCCGCCAAGGACAAGGACAAGAAGGCGCGTCGACAGTCAGCGCGCGTCGTGGGCGAGCGGGTGTATTTACCGGGGAGCCCGGCGCCGGTTACGACGGCGCAGTTGTTGGCGGAGGCGGAGCGGGAGGTGGGCAGCAGTGCCAGTGCGGTACGCTCGCCTTCGCGTGTTGCTGACGCTGGGGAGTCTGCGTCGACGCGCACGACGCCGCGGCGGGTCCCGTTGCCCGAGTCTGAGCCGGAGGAGGAGGAGGAGGAAGAGAGCAGCAGCAGGCCGTGGGGTAAACCGGAGTGGAAGGCGCTCGACGCGTGTTTCACGGACGAGCGGATTGCGGTTGCGGAGCGGTTGGGGATGGTGCTCAATTTGTCGCCCGCGCCGGGACCGTTTAGTACGCCCATTCGCCCCAGTGCTACCACTTCGTACGCCAGTGGGAGCAGTGCGGTGATGATGGCCGCGGCGGATGCGGTGGATTTGGGGGCCGTCGTGGCGCGGTTTGTGGATGCACGGGGCGGGGAGAGGGTTGTGGCCAAATGGGGGCCTGGGTGGGATTTGTGAGTTGTTTCCATTCCATCGGTGTCGGTAAGGAGAGAATCTAACGCACGCGCCAACAGGGACAGCCTGACGCAGCGTGCGAAGGCGCTGCAGAATAAGCAGCGGGCAGGACACGTCGCGCCGCCCACTCCCAACTCTTCTGCGTCTGCCGCCATTGCGTTCCCTAGCCGGGGTGAGGACGGCGGCGACGTGTTTTCGGGGGCACGCCGGCAGGCGTCGATGGTCGTGCCGGACTTTACGCCGCTGGGCAAGAGAGCAATGCCGCCGCGGGTCAGCAGCTTGCGGCGGAGCGATAACGCTGTGGCGGGGAGCAGCAACCTCCTCGCTGGACGCGCGCGGCTCCCTGCGCCAGTGCTTGCAGGCCCTTTCAGCCAGCTGCCGCCTACACCGGAGCCGTTGAGGAAGAGAAGGGTGCCGGGGTCGTTGTTTGCGCCGCGGTATTCCCATTTGTTGGATGAGGCGGTGGCGGTGAGCAGGAAGGGGAAGGAGAAGGCGGTGGAGGTGGAGGTGGAGCAAATGGACGATGGGGAACCGGAGGAGGAGGAGAGCTTTGAGCAGGAGCAGCAGGGGCAAGAACAGGACGAAAGCTTCTCCACCGACCCCGACTCGAGCCTGGACGTGGACGCGGAGATGGCGCCTGCGACACCTCTGCGCGAACGCGAGGAGGCCGCACTATACCCCCAACCCGCGGCCACCGCAGCACCCGCGTCGATGGGTCGGCGTGTCAAGGGCTTCCTCTTCTCCTACCTCCCTACCCTCGCCAAGACAGCGCCGGCCCCCCGCACCGCCGCCCTCCTCGCGCGCCCGCGCCTCCCCCTCCCGCCGCTGGAGCTACTCGAGAAACAGCGCGGGCCCATCGTCACGCCGGCGCGTCGGCCTCTGCCCAAAACGCGCGCGCCAAAGGAGCTGGTGAGCCTGCAGCCTGCGCCGGCGCCGGTGAAGAAGACGGGGATCCCCAGGCGCGCGCCGCCGCAGCGGATGGTCGAGTTGAATCATGTGGAAATACAGCCCGAGGTGCGCGTCGGCCCGCGGCCGAGGACGAGTAGTGGGGGGAGCGTGAAAGATTTGGTGAAGAATTTCGAGAAGCTGGATAAGGAAAAGGCAAAGGGGGCGGAGGTGAAGCGTGTGAGGAGCGTCGGTGATTTTGGCAGGAATAATAAGAATGGTGCGGTGGGTGCGGGGCGCCCGACATGGAAGCCCTGAGTGCTAGTCTGCTCGATATGTTGTATCATCTATGCGTTATGATCTATAAGAATATGTATTTTCGTGCTCCAGGTCCAGCCGTCGCTGCGCAAATCAATGTTTTCCGGTACATTTTTCTTTGGCTTCGCCCAGTCGAATTAACCGCTGAAAATACCCTCAGCCCCAGCCCTGCGGAAGATCGCCGCATAAACCTGGACCCACCCAGGGCTGTCGAGTTCCGTCGTTGAATTATTTGCTTCTCCGAGTCCAAACGTCTGATATACTGCGCCCACTTTTCTTCCCTTCCTCATGGACGACTTTATTCTGTTAGGTTCAGCATCCGTGCTCCTCCTTTTCGTCCATTTTCGGCGTACATCGCGTCCTCCGTACCCACCAGGACCCCCAGGCCTTCCACTCATTGGTAACAGCCTTGACAATCCCGGTTCGCACAAATACCGAACCTACAAAGCATGGGGCGACAGATATGGCGCGTTGACTCTGTTCCTTGTCTTTCCTTTATTTCGAACAACACACTTTTGCAGGTCCTGTTACTTAGTGACTGAAGATGTCATCGTCCTGAACACTCGCGAAGCGGCTTTCAACTCGCTTGAGAAGCGATCTGCTCGTTATGCCGACCGGCCTCGCCAAATCATGTGTGGAGAGCTGTGAGTCTATGCCATATTCTGCGCCAAATCTCGAGCGACGAGTCGGTCACCTTAGGATGTCGTGGAACCGGGGAATTGCCCTCTGCCGTGCGGGTCAACGCCACCGCTCTTACCGCAAACTGGTTAACGGAATTGTCTCCTTCGGCAAGCAAGTCACTTTGGGGCGTCCAGGAGCAAGCGGCGCATACACTTGTAAGGCAGCTCTCCCAGCCGCAGGTAGGGCTCAAGACAAACCCTACATTTCCCGACATTCTTCGCCGGAACGTCGGGCTGAGCGTGGTCGGCATAATATTTGGTTCAGAACTCGCCCTCCCGAACACCAACTCCGCCGGGATGACAGAGGCAGAAATGGTGACCTATATCGATAAAGCAGATCACGCGCATGCCCTCTTCGCCCAAGCCCTCGCGCCGTTTGGGTACATGGTGGCCTGGATTCCGTTTTGTATGTACAACATATTCCCTTCTAAATCTCCCAAATTAATGATGTTCAACCATCAGTAAAGCATATCCCAGAGTTCCTTCCGTTGACGGGGTTCAAACGCGATGCAAGACACGCTCGTGAAGATCTTGAGAACCTCACCATGTTCCCGTATCTCAAGACTCGTTCAAGAATCGTTTGTCTCTCCGTTGTATCAGAGAAAGCAATCTGATCATCTTGTCCCCACAGCAATCAGGATCGTCGCAGAAATCTTACCTCGATTCGTGTTTCGCGGCCAACCCAAATCCAACCGCAGAGGAAGAGGAGGCTTTTGCGTGGACCGCCATGAGCGCCTACACGGGCGGCTCAGACACGGTATGCCATCCTGTTTCTTTTCTAACTACATGCATATTCCAACGACAAAACCGAGACGATTGCAATGCTTACAACTGTATTCCTCGCTGCGGCCCTCCATCCGAAGGCGCAGGCTCTTGCGCAATTGGAATTGGATGCCGTCGTCGGACAGGGTCGTATGCCGGTCTTGAGCGACAGGGAATCGCTCCCGTATGTCACTGCGTTCGTTCAAGAGTGTTTGCGGTCCGTTCCGGCTGTTCCGCTCGGTGCGCTTATTCTCTATCCTGCTTCTGTAGGCTGAGTGAGTCCGCAGGTGTAGCTCACCGGGCGATGGAAAACGACACCGTCGAAGGTTATTTCGTCCCTAAGGGCGCGACCGTCATTGCCAACATCTGGTTCCCCGCTCTTCCAGTATTTCTACGCCAATATTGAATGGCCGTGTAGGGGGATGCTTCACGACGCAAACATCTACAGCTCTCCGTTCAAGTTCGACCCGAGCCGCTTCCTTCCTCGCGAAGGCACACCAACCAATCCAGCCATCTCAGGGCTCTCCGAGCCAGACATCGGTTCCCTGCCGTTTGGCTTCGGTCGGCGGATCTGTCCTGTATGTGTTCTCTGTTTCCGAAATGATAGGTATTTGACTCGACACCTGGGCAGGGAATGCACTTGGCGGACTCGGCAATGTGGATATATGCTGCCTCTGCCCTCTGGGCGTTCCATATCAAATTGAAGAACTCAGACTCTCTGGATGATGCGGAACTGGCTCGCAGATGGGAAACCGCCGAGTTCTCGGATGGAGCGATCATGTTCTGGCTTTCTTCATGTTCTCAATCTTTGCTGACGACTTTTATGAAGGTACCCACTCCCGTTTGAAGTAGATCTTCATCCAAGATCTTCCGACATTGAAGATCTTTTGACGAAAGGCCTCGTCGACTAACAGTCGTTTAAAACGTTCTCTGTCTGTAGTAACTCTTGAACTTCCGACACGAAGGGGGGAAAAGTCATTTAAACTTGAGATGTTTCCTCGCTAAAAACATCTGCTTGCCTCTCCGACACTGAGTTCAGACGGAAGGAGAGTCAGAGTCGAGAGCAAGACCGAGAAAGGCAAATTCCACTCTTTTCTCACGGTTGAAGTTAGTCTTGTTTCTTCTTCCCACGGTTCAATTCTGGAAAATCGTCGAAGTTGCGGACACTACAGGAAACCGTCAGTGCTCGCTGGTGCCCATGGCACAATTTGCAGCGCTGATGACGGTTCTGAACTTGGCCTCTAGTGGATCCTTTGCTGCGCCAATGGCCTACCAGGCACCTTAGCTACCGTCCACAGCCCCGGGTGGAAAGGAACCTCGGCCGATAGTGCACGGGATACAGTTCGAACTCAAGGGTGGGTCAGTAATATGTATGTACTGCTGTTCCTAACATTCACTGTATCTGACGATGCACAGCATGGTGCATCAAGCCCAGCCATTGTACTGGTAAGTAAAGTACAGTAAACTCACCTGAACTAACCAAAACCAGTGTAACTTGTTCCCTCCCGCCTTTTTTTCCGGAGGCGTTCGCTAGTTGTATGTGGAAGCCCGCTGTTAGCTAATAGGCAGGCATTCTCGGGGAAAAGTAATGCTTGGTAGGCCAACGACTCGAAATTCAACCGTGGGAACATCATGGGGATCCCGGCTCATATCGGCAGAGCTCATTGCGCAACGCCGGACGCGACCAGGTCAGCGGTGAGACACAAATACTGTACGTGCTGGTAGGGAGGCGACGGTCACGGTCACGGCGTGGTCGGTTGCCAAAAAATCGTCGTGACATTTCAGTCAAAGAACGAAAAAAATAAATAAAAAATTGAGATTTTTGCTTTCAGGACCAATCTGCGTCTGAGATGTGCTTGTTTTCAGTGTTGCTAAAACCCTCTCCATGGTCCCAGGCATCAAATCCCTCAATTCAGAGTAAATATTTCACTCAACTTTTAGGTGTGTTGCCTATCTTATTCACCGTCACGGTCCCCAGCATCCTCGTTGCGTTGCTCCCGGCTGGGGGACAATGTCACGGTGGTCTCTACGTTGCCTCCCTACAAGGACGTACAGTAGGTGCAACATGGAGAAAGCCTAGCTCGGGATGCAATACTTTCAGAGCGAGCACGTACTCCTACATGTTTTCCGTGAAATGGTTCAAGTCGTGATTATATCTCATATGGTAGTAGGTAACTACCTAGATTTTATCTCACGCTATAGTCAGAACTCACTTCAAGCGTTCACTGCAGCTCCACGCTCAGAACTCACCCGAACCCGATTTTTGTGCCCGAGTTCAGAAATTCAACCGTGGGAAGTTCACGGTGATCGTGTACGTACGTGGCACCCAGAACCGATTGAAGCAAAAGACCTCAAAAAATAAACCCTCTACACCACTCGCCCCTGGTCGGCGCAGCCTCGACTCGTCAGCCTCGGCCGGATGTGTCCCAACAAACCCCGGGTACCTCGTCCCCTACATGCGACACTAGTGTATCGCCGCGGAGCCGGTTGGGCCATCTGTTACCAGCGCTGGGAGCTGTGAGCGCATGTGAGCCTTTGCGCTACTGCAGCAGGGGTGGACCAATTGACGTGTTATCCGATTTATTCGACTGAGGGTTTATTCTCGTGCCACCTAGAGGAGTCGAACCCTCTGCGGGTCGCGCTTGCGGAATTGACGGCGTCGCAGGCGGTTACCGGTTACCGCTTGACCATGGTGGGCTTTGTAGGTAGAGGGAGGAGGGAGTATGCCCAGAGGTGGGCTGCGGTGGGCGGTAGGAGACTGAGTTGCGGGAATTGAACTTGGATCGACCAATCAATTGCAAATCATCACGACGATCCAAAGCAGGTTTGACAGGTCCAAGTTGAACGCCGTCAACGGGTATGGTCAAAGGTGACGCGGGGCAGCGCACACCGGCGCGCACTGACGCGGCCGTGACGCGGGCCGGCGCGGCAGTGACGGCGGCGTTACGGGTAAATTGACGCGGCATCGGCGCGCGCCTTTTAACTCCTCAACGATGCCTCTGTATGTGATTTTTAAACTCAGGGGATGTTTTCTGGCTCAAACAGATCATCCAGTAGCAAAAAGTCTGCACTCAACTTTTGGGGGATTCCGCTCAGACATTGACGCGGCAATGTCCAATTAGCGTTGTCTAGCTCCAACAGGATGTTCTGTGGGGTGATTCCTCATCCAGTCGGAGCGTAGCCTTTCACAATGACGATCCGACCATGATTTCAAGTGCAGGAAACTCACACATATTGGCCGACAATATCCTTTGCGCAGTGGTTCCGGCTTTATGCGGTTACAACGGTCAATTGGACCACTTGTGAATTCAACCATCCACTATTACCGGTGGTTTCCACGACACCATGCTTTCGGAACTAGTAGCACCTCAGTAATGCGCCTCGCCAGTTATCGGATTTCAACGACACCGAGATGACCGGCCTGTTTCCCACGGTTGACTTTCACTGCCGCATCCCCCATACTGATTTCCCGTGCAACGCTTATATTGCCTGCTCTCCGTGAATCTTCAAGAAAGCGCAACCGACAACAAAAGCAGACACCGGGTCGCCTAGGTAAGTATTCAGTCTAATCAAAATCAAAGGAGCACAGTGACCGCACTCCGGTGTGTGTGCAACACATCACTCGATAGACTCATAGAGAACCCGAACCTGTGCACACTGCATGCAAGACAATCCTTTGAACTTGAACACTCGGAGTTCATGGGCTAAGAGTTACCTACATCGATACTTATACCCATCGAGTTCGGATTGGACCTTCTTCTGGTTTGCTCAGCTCCAGATCCTCAAGTCTCGCGATAACCTTTGTTGCGGTCAGCTATGCACCCCCTAGTGAGCCCTTCCACCGCCATCTCTCTAAGACAATAGTGGAACCCTTTTATGTCCCGCGAGGCACTGACTCCACCGAAAGCTTTGGCATTCAATTTCAAATGCCGGTCAACGCCGTCGACCACAGTTCTCATCGTTGCAAAAGAGGGAATGAGGTGTCACCCTACAATATAGCAATCTCATATCGTGGTATCTGGGTGCGAGAGACCAGTGTCGCCCCGCAATTTACTCAGACAGTGGTGAGATGAGGACCATGGACCAGTAATTTTTGGACCATCCCAGTATGGTGGCTGAAGTAGCTATAGCCTGTAGGTTGGCGTTGACGCAGCGTGAACTACCAGTAAGGTAGGACCGGTGTTTGCTCAAATTCAAAGGCTGATGGGAAGTCAAAACTGGGAACGGTGTTAGCCCCCCGTTCCTGATCTTTGTTGCGAGGATGGGATGGAATGTAATGAACGAGTATGTAATTCGTTCGATGTAAAAGGTATGTTCGTCCATTTGCCCACAAAAAGGCACGGAGGGCTTCCGTCTGAATCCAGCCTACCTTCGGGATTACCCTGTGCTTTCCCGCCGAACTCCAGCTTATGGGTGCCTTCCATAGTGCCTGAGCCTTTTACACCAGTGACGCGCACCGGCGCGCGTTGACGCGCACTGACGCGGCAGCAGGACATTTAACGTGGCGTTGACGTGCATTGACGCGGCATCGGCGCGCTGACGCCGCAGTGACGCGCACCAGCGCGGCCTTTGACGCGATGTCGGCGCGACATAATCGAACTGCAAACGAGCCTTGGTGAGTTCTTTCGGTGGTCGTATGCTCAGGTAGGGTTCCTGGACCCAACTCAAGCGAGTCATCCCTAGATTTCACCCATATCAGCGAAGTTCAACATCTGAATGGTATATTATACCTTCAATCCTGGTCCATTTGTACTCTAAATATTATGCGGACTCACCAAGGAACATTGTAGAGGCACCCGGAAGGGCATGGAAGCATACTTCAACCTTTGCCGCGTCAAGCCGCGTCAGTGCCGCGTCAGTGCGCGCCGGTGCGCGCCGCCCGCGTCATTTTCTCCAGACCGGCCGTCAACCCAACGCGTGAACAGATTTTGGACGCGTTCGTTGTGTTGCTGTGATGGCAGATAGCGGATATCGGGGTGCGCGGGACACGGCTGTGCACAGGGTTCAGGGCCATGTTGCGTCCCCTCAGATGGAACGAGTTGAACTGGGAGTGAGCTTGAGTAACCAAAAAATGTACACAAAACGCGACACCAAAAAAAAAAAAAAAAAAAGGAAACCGCAGCAGCTGCGGTTACCCTTTTTGAACTGGAAGCGAGCTTGATCTAACGAAAGCGACACAAAACGCTCCCAGTTGGAAAAAGAGGTAACCGCAGCAGCTGCGGTTACCTCTATTGAAACAGAGGGAGTAACAAAAAGTGCAAGCTTGCACCAAGAGCGACACAAAACGCGACCAAAAAAGAATAAAAAGGAAACCGCAGCAGCTGCGGTTACCTCTTTTGACTGGGAGCGAGCTTGAGTAACGAAAATTGCAACAAAAAGCGACAGCGACAACATGCAACCCCCCCAAAAAAAGGAAACCGCAGCTGCTGCGGTTTCATCTGAACCAGGTTGCAAGCGGTACGAGACTAGTTGGGGAAATTGAACTTGGATCGACTAATCAATTGAACATCATCACGACGATCCAAAGCAGGTTTGACAGGTTCAAGTTGAACGTTGAACACCGTCAACCAAACGCGTCAACAGATTTTTGGACGCGTTCGTTCCGCTGCAGTTCGCGATTTGAAGTGGCAGATGGGTGGATGGGTGAGTCTGGGAACGCCGACGCGGTCAGTCCAAATTAAATTCGAGCTGCCAGCGTGTCTGGATGCAGACACATCGCCGCCACCCACGAGGTTGCGGCCCTACCAGCTACCCTCGCGTGCGAAGCCGAGGATTCCATAATCTCCACGCCGTGTTGTTCACTCCTTTTCGCGGTCGTCAAGGGGATCCCCCGCATCCTTTCAATTTACACACTCTTCCAAGTTTTTTTCTGTCCGCGACCGAGCAAGACCGTCTACTAGCACCGACGACGACTGCGATGCTGCGTCGACGCCGTTCACTCGCGGGCCTCCTCCCCGCCGCGTTCGCCTCCTCCTCAAAGCTCGACGAGGACACCGTCCCCCCGCTGCCCCAGGGCCTCGCCCGCGGCGGCACACCAATCAGCCCACTGCGATCCGCGTCCGTCGACGACCATGGCTCCCCACGAGCAAACAGTCGTGCGACTGCGAACGCAACCCCGATAAAGAGCGGCCTCATCCGGCGCGTCTCCTCGCTTTTCCGTAGTGGCCCAAAGAGCACCGGTGCGTTGAGGCCTTGTCTTGGTTTGGGAGGCAGAATTAACGCGTATACGACAGGCTCACCCGCCTCTGCGCGCTACCGCGCCGCCGCCTCCACGCCCGACATCCGCGCCCCCGCATCCCCCACAAACTCCAGCCCCGTCTCCCCCACCCACGGCCCCGCAAAGCTCGTAAAACGCCCCTCCGTGAAACGCAAAGACCCGAAGAAGCAGCTCCCCGCCCTCCCGCCCCTCGACCGCGCCCCGTCCTCCACCGGCTTCCACCTCCCCGACATCATGCGCACCACTCGCTCCACCGGCGCGGGAATGGGCATCTCCAGCCCGCGCTCCCGAAAGACGTCCACAAAGTCGACCAAAAGCGGCCACGGCGTCGGCGTGGGCAGCATCAAGAGCACCAAGAGCGCGACCAAGCGGCAGTCCATCTTCCCCGCCTCGTCCCGCGCTGGGAGCACCACCATGAGCTCCTCCGCCGCGTCGTCGACCTACAACAACGACAACGACGAGGAGGAATACGACCCCGACGCGGACATCCGCCGCCCCTCCGACCTCGGCCCGCCCACGACGCGCAGTCTGCTCGATTTCGAGGAGGGCACGGGGCGGGGGAGCCGCGCCGACTGGGCAGATGACGAGCAGCACACGCCGACGCCGGGGCAGCCCGTCCCGCGCCCCTTCGCGCTCGACTCGGCTTACGCGTCTGACGCGTCGTCCTCTGAAGGCGAGGACTACGGCAACGTCGAGGGATACGAGGACGACATCCGGCGCCCGGAAGGGCTCGGCAAGCCCGCCGCCGTGCTGGACGACGAGACGGTCAGGCTGCCGTGGGAGGAGCGCTTCCCCTCGCCTGGCTCCGGCTCCCATACCGCTGCCAATAATGCGGATTTCCCACCGACGCACGAACGCCCCCGCGCGCACTCGACCCCGACACTCGACATCCTGCACGCCCTCCTCGGGCTCCCGCCCCCGCTCGCCAGCACCTCCTCCTCCTCCGCCCCAGCGGACCCCTTCGCGTCCTCTTCACCCACATCCCGGCCTCCGGCAGCAGGCCCACCCACAGCCCCGTGGCTCTGGCGCGCCGTGCTGCACTTCGCGAGCCCCCCAGACGCGGCGCGCGCCGCGCGCGTGAGCCGCGTCCTCTGCGACGCCGCGCGCGCCCGGCTCTACGCCGACGTCGACCTGCGCGTCCGTGTCCGGGATCGTGACGATGATACCACTGCGCAAACGTCGAGCGCGCCCCCGTCGCCGTCGGAGGGGTATGCGCAGCACGAAGAAGAGGAGCCCGTGGACCTGCAGACGCGCGTGAGGCGGCGGATTCGGAGGAGGGCGGGGGTGTTGGCGGCGGTGAGGACGTATAAGCATTTGGCGGCAAGGGTGGAGGGGGTGGTTTGTGCGGGGTGGCCGCCTTGGGAAGTGCGTTCCTCTTTCCTCGTTCTTCATTCCTCGTTACTTCTTCCTACTCTTCTCGTTGTTTCGTTTCTCCCTTTTCTTCTCTAGTTCGAATTGTCACGAACAAATATACTAATTACGCCCGCCCTTACACACAGACCGCCCCACACCTCCCCGCCCTCCGCGCGCTAACCGTCTTCTACTCGCCTCCCACTTCCGCTTCCACTTCCACTTCCGCCGACGCCGAAAGTGGCGCGAACGGAACCGCCAAAACCAAAACCACAGACGCAGACCACCTCCTCCCCTTCCTCCGCGCGCATCCCACGCTCGAGCGCCTCGCCGTCGTCGGCGGCGGGGATTGCGCGGACGCGGACGACTCTCCTCCTCCTCCTACTACTGCTACCACTACTACTACTACTGCTACTGCTGCCACTACCCCAAACTCCGACGACGAAGCGCAAGCGCACGGTGGTACGGAAACCGACAAGACGAAGGAAAAGGCGAAGGCGAAGGAGAACGCGAAGGAAAGCGCGCCCTTCCTCCCGCGGCTGACGCACCTGCACGCGCCCGCGGGCCTGGCGGTGAAGCTCCTCGAGCGGATTGCGGCGGCGCCGTTTGCCGCTGCGGCGGTGTCGACTCCTCCTTTGCTTTCGCTGTCCAACTCGGCTGTTACGACGCGCGCGAACACGCCGAATTCGAATCCTACCGGGACGCCCCCAGCGTCGAATACTCACCCTAACTCAAACACTCCGAACACGAATGGCACGAATGGCACCACCGTCAATAATAATGGCAACAATGGCAATAATAAACAGCTGAGCGCCGCGTCACTCGCGCTCCTCGCGCCCGACACCAGCCCCAAGCGCTCGCTGCGCCTTTCGGTATGGGGGCGGAGCAAGAGCCACGATCGGTTGGCGGAGGTGTTTTCGTTTGGCGCTGGGGCTGGGTCCGCCAACGCGAATTCAAACGCGAACGCGAACTCGAGTCCTGCTGTGCCGACGAGTAATGTGTTCGAGCCAGGTAGTAACGGGAACGGGAACGGGATTAGGCGCGGGGCGAGCGCGAATGGTGTTGGTGTTGGGGGTACCGCAACGGGAATCGCAGCACGGAAGAAGGCGCACGAACCGAGCGCGTCTGTCGCGAGCACCGCCGACTCGATGCTCTCCACCTCCGACGACGAAGACGTGGTGCTCGGTTTCGGCGCGGGCGCGGTGCAGCTGCGGCGCGTGGAGAGCGTGGGGCGCGCGGCGCGGCCCGTGTTCGTGCAGACGCGGGGCAAGTCGATGGAGGTTGGTAGGAGTAATTATGGTGGGGGTGATGTTAACAACGGGAGCAAGGGGAGTGCGAGTGAGCCTCACCCGCACCCGCATCCGCTGCGCGTGCTGCGGATTGCGATTCCGCGGCCGCTGTATGAGGGCGCGGCGGGGGTGGGCGGGGGGAGGGTCGGGCGCGCGGTGGCGGGGGTGTTGGGTCGGGGGGTTGGAGCTGAGAGCGAAAGTAGTGGGCAAAGTGGCAAGGAGAAGGCGAAGCGACCGGGGTTGGCGGTACATTTGCTGTTTGGCCCGCGGGTGGAGCGGCGGACGCTGGAGAAGGTGTTGCGGACGTTGGGGTCGGGGATCGAGGAGGGTTTGCCGACTGTTGAGGTAGTGATTAGTAGTAGTGGTGCGACGACGACGAGCCCGCCGAAAGGTAAGGCGCCGCCCTCGGCGTGGAGTGTTGCGCGGGGGCGGAGTGGTCGGCCGCAGGAGGAGGAGGAGCGAGGGGAGAAGGCGGGCAAGGAGAAGGTCGCCGGTCTGGGTGTTGCGCTGCTCGAGGTGCGCAGCCCGGTGCGCGTTGCGGAGGTACGTCCATGTTACCTTCCATTGCTCGTTCCCTCCAACTCATTTCCTACTAGCTCTACAAGATTGTAGGCACCGTCCTTCCGCGCTACCCCCGCGCTGCGCGCTCTACTCCTCACGCGCCCGCCCTCGGCGCACAGCACGCCGCCATCCGTCCCGCCCTCACCGACGCCGACGTTCTTCCCCTCACCCCCATCGACGCCGGGGATCTCGTCGTCCCCCACCCCTTCATGGCGCGGGCCGCCCTCACCCTCCCTCCGCCCGCCGCCCTCCCCTTCCGCACGGTCACTGCACGTCCCGCCCTCGCCGACGCTCCCCCCACCATCGCCGTCCCTCTCCATGCGTATCCCTGGACCCCCGTCCCACCGCTCCGCCCCCTCCTCCCCGACGTCGCGCACCACCCTGGCCCCGCCCCCGCTGCGCTCCTTCTCTACCTCCTCCGCTACCACCGCGGCCGCGCCGGCGCCGGAGTCGTGGGTCTGGGAGTGGGACGGCTGGAACGACGCCGGCGACGTCCTCCGTCTGCCGCCGCGGGGCACGGCCACGGCATCACCGCGCGTCGACGTGGATGTGGACGACGATGAGAGTGTGCTGGACGGTGGGGGCGACGAGACGGGGGCGGGGCTCTCGCGCGAGGATGCGGCGCATGTGGCGGCGTGGCGGAGGCGCTGTGCTAGCCTCCAGTGCGTGAGGATGGTGTCGGGGTCGTGGTGGCGCGATAGCGAATCGCCGTAGGGCACAAAGCCTTCTGGTAGCACCACTGGGATGGATGGATGAACGCACAAGTCTGACGGAAAAGGATCCTGGTGATTCCTAGATATCCAAAGTACTTATACCTCACTCATTACTTAATATTAATTCAAGTTTGAAGCAGTCGGCGGTGGTGAAACGGTGAGGGAGGTACAGTCGAGGACGGGAAAACCCGATCGCGATGAGGAGAGACGCGAAACACGACCATGTGACATTGTTGACGCGTTATTTGGCTGCATCCTGATCCGAAAATATGTTATTGGCGATGGCAGTTGTTGAAGGTCCCGCACTTTGTGCCGCCTTGATCTGGCCCCGCTTTTCCGCCTTGAATTACCCTAACTTTTTGAGCTCCGCTTGTTGAATCACCCATGCCGAGCCGTTGACTCGGCACCCCGAAACCTGTCAGATGCGTTGAATCACCCACGCTTTCTTCCTCTTGAATTACCCTCAACTGTTTTCGACTTGAATTCGCCTTCACGCACTCTTGAACCAGCTAACGAAGATGGTTGAATCAACGATTCTCCGAAGATCCATTTCCACTGAACTGACCGGCCTTCTTGGTGTTGAAACGGCTTCTGTTTTCCAGTCTTGAAATCCATTGAATCACCATTACTTTTCCATGTCTCTGTCTTGAAATGGCCACACTTCGTGAGGTGTAATCCTGTTGAAACACCATTGCTTTTCGACGCAGCCTGCTATTGAAACACCCGCACTTTTCCCGAAACGGTAACTGATGACTCGGTGTTTCTCCGTGTCGATCCCTTTACTCCACTATGGCAGACGACAAGAAGGACCACAAGAAAGGTAAAGACAAGAAGAAGAAGAAGAAGAAGAAAGAGACAGCAAGAGTGTATCACACCGTTATCGAAGAGGCAGACGGCACTCTTGTTTGCAGCTGCTCCAAATTTCAGGCCACTGCAAAGACTTGTTTGCAAATTGCCACCGTCCGCCTGTACCGCAACTTTGGACCACCAACGCGATACTCCAGTATGCCATGACCTTGTATCTTCCTGTGTCATTTCACGATTCTCAACTTGCACCCTTTTGTAGATCCCGAGCGAAAAAAAGCCTCCAATAGCAGCACCAAAAGGGAAAAGCCCCCAAAGCAGCAGAAGGGTGCCCGGCTCCCAGCTGACCATCTCATCAACGACGAACACGAGTCTTTCATGCGATTAATGGAGGACCCTGATTACAACCCATTCCCTGCAATTAGCGATGACGAAACTAAAGAAGGCAACCCGCCAGGGATGACCGGTATGTTCACTATATTCCTGGCTCCTATCCCAGACTAATACCGCAATTTTCAACTACAGTTAGCAGTGGTCGTCCCGCGGCCATTACTGCGCATCAACCCGGACGCTCACCAACCAAATTCAACAAGAAACCTGGCCCTAAGGGCCATGATTACAATTCGCTACTGCCGCCGCTCCCGGACAAGTCACCGAAAAAATCCCCTGTGAAGGTTTCCAACCAGTCACCTTCTTCCTCGGAGGACTCTTCGGATTCCGAACCGGAGGTCAGTCAACAGTTCACCCTGGGCTCGGCGATTAATGTGAATCGTTCAGGTCTTGCCTGCAATTGTACGTAAAGGGAAAGGCAAAGCTGGACAGACACTTGCTGCACCTGCTGCAACCGAAGAAGATATGGATATTGTCGACATCAACTTTCGGCGGTGGGATAACCCGGACTACACCCTGCGGCAGGACGAAGAGTTTGAGATTTGTAAGGGCAACCTCGAGGCCCGAGAA
Source organism: Mycena filopes (assembly GCA_029281495.1). Lineage (NCBI taxonomy): Eukaryota > Fungi > Basidiomycota > Agaricomycetes > Agaricales > Mycenaceae > Mycena > Mycena filopes. The sequence goes on along the minus strand of JARIHR010000099.1, from coordinate 162,348 downwards.
TACTCAAGAGTCCTAGCAAGGGGAATCCGAAGTATATTAATAATGTACACTAGAATACAGGAAAGCATAACGCACCTAGCAAGGGGAATCCGAAGAGAAGAAACTCTGAGGATTCCCACGCTAGGTCGGGACTCTAAATACGTACTATACAGGCGCATGTGACCGGAGTGATCGGCAGAGATCCCGGGCTCGGTCACAAGCGGAATGCCAACGGGAGATACCGGAGGGCTTAAAGGGGCGTCGGGAGGGGGTTCCCCTGACATCATCCCCCCCTTGGAATGCGGCGCCTCGACACATAGACCGGACGTGGAGGGCAGGGTTGCGGAAGGGGAGAGAGTCGAAGGCTGCGACTGAGATGGACCGTGGAGCGGTTGGATGAGTACGATAATACTCCGCAACGGCTTCCGGAGCAAAGACATCGGAATGTTTGACCCACTGATTGTGTGAAGCGTTGTACCCTTTGAAAGACACCATATAATATAATGACTTCCATCGGATCTTAGCATCCAAAATCTTGTCAATCTCCCATTCCGGGGCATCCCCAGGCTGCTCTGGGAGGACTGGAGCAGGCTCGTCATAGCCCGGACGTCCCGGAAACGGGTCGTCCTCTGCCAGCTGCAACTTCACCACGGGGAAGACAGGGTGGAGGCGTGAGAGTCGAGGCGGGAGTTCCAGCTTGTAGGCGCCTCGACCAACAACCTTAACCACCTTAAAGGGGCCAAGGCGCCGGTGCGAGAGGCCCTGCGACGGACGAGTGGTCATGATGTCCGATGCGTCAAGCCAGACACGGTCACCAACCTTGATGTCCGGCGCTGGGGTGCGCCGGCGGTCATAGTACTGCTTGTACTCCTCCTTGGCCTTCACCAGCGCAGCTTTGGCTTCCGAGACACCTGAGGCAATCCGATCGCGGAATTCGTTTGCTGACTCCACCTTCGAGCGTACCCCAGTGGGCTCAAACCCCATGCGAGGGAGCCGACCGGTATCGGTCATGAACGGGACCTGCTGCGTTGAAGAGTGGATGTGGTTGTTGTAAGCGAACTCCGCGGCTGGCAAGAGATAGTCCCAGTCATCCTGCTTATAATTGGTGAATATGCGCAGGAACTGCTCCATCTCTTGGTTAACGCGCTCAGTCTGACCGTCAGTCTGTGGGTGATACGCCGTAGAGGTGGCTGGGGTGATCCCGATGAGGCGCCAGAGCTCCGTGGTGAACTCCGCAATGAACTGCGAACCGCGATCAGAGATGTACTTCTCGGGGGTGCCGTGGTGCCTCCAGACATTGCGGTAGTACAGCCGAGCAGCACCGACAGCGTCGATGTGGGTTGTGCACTCATTGAAGTGAGCACGCTTCCCGAGGACATCGACCACAACCATGATGGCGTCATAGCCATGCGCCTCGGGGAGCTCCACAACAAAGTCCACCGACACGGTGTGCCAGCGCTCCGGAGGAATCTCAGTCGGGTGCAGCTCTCCGACTGGGAGCTTCCGGATTGCCTTGGTGCGGCAGCACAGGTCGCAGGTTGCAACATACCGGCCGACGTGTCGGGACAACTGGGGCCACCAGTAGTTCCGGGAGACAAGCTCCAACGTCTTGAAGCGGCCGGCGTGACCAGCAACCCGGGTGTCGTGATGCTGCTCCAAAATCCGGCGGCGAAGGTCCTTGTCCCTGGGGACAACAAGCTTGCCACGGAAATAGAGGAGACCGGCGTCGACATGCCACTCAGCGCTGCGGGCAGAGCGGGCGTTCCGGACCTTCAAAAGTTCCCGAGCCGCCAGAGCGACGGGGTCTTCGAGGTCAGGTCCACCGGCCAGTGCATCTCGGATGTCGCGCAGGATCGCAGCCTCGGGACCAGAGACGGAGACACCTTCGAGAGCACAAAGGTGGAACAGCTTCGGACTCAGGAGAGTGACATCCTGGTTGTCCGGAGCTGACCCGTGGTCTGGTCTACGAGAGAGGGCATCAGGACGTCCCATGAGCTTTCCAGGCTTGTGATGAAGCGTAAAGTCGAACCGAGACAGGTACAGCGACCACCGCGCCTGTCTACGGTTGAGGTTCTGCGACTTCCGGAAATACTCCAGGTTCTTGTGGTCAGTCCAGATCTCGACGGGATGCTGCGCGCCCTCGAGGAAGTGTCGCCACTCCTCGAGGGACCGGACGATAGCGAGCATCTCCTTGTCGTGGATCTCGTAGTTGCGCTGGACTGGCGACAAGCTCTTGGAGAAGAACGCCACAGGGTGCCACTTGCCGTCAGAGCCTTCCTGCGAGAGGACAGCTCCGGAGGCAAAGTCGGAGCTATCCGCCTCAAGCCGGTACATCCGAGACTCGTCAGGGAGGATGAGGACTGGATCAGAGGTGACAGCGTCCTTGAGGGCTTGGAACGCGGCGGCCTCGATCTCAGTCCAGACCCACACCTTGCCCTTCGCAGTGAGGTCAAAGAGCGGACGGGCGATGTCGGAGAAGGCTCGGATGAACCGCCGGTAGAAGTTTGTGAAGCCAACAAACTGCTGCACATCCTTCTTGTTCTCCGGCGTCGGCCAGGCAGCAACACCAGCGACCTTGACGGGGTCCATCTCGACGCGGTTATGCGAGATGATCACTCCGAGGTATTCGATCGACGACTTCTCGAATTCACACTTCTCCGGGCGCAAGTAGAGCTTGTGCTCCCGGAGACGTCGAAGCACCTCCCGGACAATCTCGCGATGCCGGGTGATGTCCGAATGTGCGATGAGGATGTCGTCGAGGTATACCATGACGTCGCCAGACATGATGAGATCCTGGAAAATGTCATTCATCATGGTCTGGAAGGTCGCGGGGGAGTTCGTCAGGCCGAAGTACATCACCAGGGGTTCGAAGAGTCCCCTGTTGGTGCGGAACACTGCCTTCCACTCGTCACCCTTTCAGATCCGGACGTTGTTGAAGCCCCAGCGGATGTCAAGCTTTGTGAAGAACCGTGCGCCTTTCAAACGATTAATGAGGTCGTTGATCAGCGGAAGTGGATACCGGTTCTTTACGGTCATTGCGTTCAACGCCCGGTAATCTTGGACGAAGCGGAGACCACCATCCTTCTTCTTGATGAAGAAGACTGGTGAAGCCATGGGAGACTTCGACGGCCGAATCCGACCAGTAGCAAGGCCCTCCTCGATGAACGCGTCGAGCTCGCGTTGTTCGAGGGGTGAGATAGGGTAGACCTTACAGTTGGCGGGCTTTGAGTCGGGGACAAGTTCGATGGCGTGGTCCCAAGTCCGACTCTCTGGTAGCGAGTCAAAGGACTCCCGACTGAAGACATCCTCGAAGTCACGCACCCACTGGGGAAGGGGTTCCTTACCGGGTGCGGAGTTCTTGGCATGGGCTTCCGCTAGGCGTTGAGAGACTGTAGCGGAGGCTCGGATGTCTTCTGGAGGAGAGAACGTTGTGTAAAATATACGGTCTCCATCCTCAATCGTGTCGTCCTCATCGTCCGAGTCATCAGAGTCATCCGGAGACAACTCTGGTAACTCGTCCTCGAACTCATCATCGTCATCCTCGCCAGAGCGAAGGTCCGTGTCCACAGCACAGATGCGGGGTATCGGGCCGGCACGGAGCTGGCGAAGGATTGAAGCGGCAGTTTTAGCGTGCTGGCGTTCGATCCTCGCCTCATCACGGCAAGTCGTACAAACAGAGGGGCAGCGGCTCATTTTTACCTCCCGGGTTTCCCAGTTGATCTCCGGGTTGTGCTTCCGGAGCCAGGAGAACCCGAGAATAAGCTTCTGCTTGCCGAGCCGGGTGACAGCAAGCACAGCGCGCTCGCTGTGCGACTTGTAGCGGAGGATGACATCTGCGACTTCCCGGATGCTGCCGGCTTCGTTTGGGGAGCCGTCAACATTGAAGACCGGGATAGGACGAGAGAGTCGACGGAGCGGGACCTTGTTTTCTGCAGCATACTCCGAGTCGATGAACTCTGAGGTAGCGCCACAGTCCACAAGCCCAGACAACGATAGTTTGACAGCATCATCGGTGGACTCAATCTCGAGGGGGAGGTGGAGGGAGTTCGCGCTGGCCTCAGCTGCAATGGTGAAGCGCTTGGGAAGTTTGCGCTCCCACATTGGTTTACGACGCAAGCGGAGGGGATCATCAAATACCGGCGCGGGGGTTCGAACCGGCGGAGGGGAGTTGGTTCGGTGGCTGTACAACCCGGGTCCCTCCGCCACTGATTTGCCATCAACAATGACGCACGGAGCTGTCGAGAGTGCGCAAAGTACGCCCTGTTTCTCCGGGTCGTGCGTCATCGCTATTTTTAGCCCGTCGGGGGGTGCGTCTATCGTTTCAAGTGATGCAAGAGGTGTATTGTCAGACTCGTTACACAAGACATTGAAACGATTAGGGGACGCGACAGAGGGCGCACCGCTCACTCTGCGCGGGGGGGAAAATCCTCCTGGGCGACTGCAGCGGCGTGTTCCGCAACAACCTCGGCAGAGGCTAAACGGGCGACAAGCTCGTCAAGCATGTCAGCACCGAGCTGCTGGATGACCTCGTCCAGCACATCGACAGTGCGGACATCGACAGGGGTGGTGCAGTCTCGCGCGAAGTGGTTCGGGTCTCCACACCGGAAGCATCCGCGACGAGGGGGGTTCCTAGCCCGAGTACGGTCTACGTCCATGGGGACAGGAGGGGGGAGAGAAGGTGGAGCGACCCTCTGCGGTGGTGGTGCAGGGACCGCGAGAGCAGGAACCACCCGAGCGCGGCCAGGCGCAACCGAGAGACGACCAGTCGACCCGGAAGCGGCAGCCTTTGCTCGGAGGAGCGACTCGTACTGGCGGTATGCGCGGAGCCGCCAGGCAGTGTAGTCGCGCAGGTCAGGGGGGTCGCTGGACCCGGTGATGGCGAGATTTATCGCCGGGTCGAGCCCAGTCCGGTATTTGGTGACCTTGATGAGCTCATCGTCGAAGCCGGCGAGGTCGACGAGGTCTTCGAAGTCGTCCGTGTAGCGGAAGACGTCGCGGGAGCCCATGAAGTACTGACGGGACTCGAGTTTCTGCAGGGCATGGTCCTGCTCGTTCTCCTCGACGAAGCGGAGGCGGAATTCAGCAACGAAGGCGGCCCAGGTGGGGAAGGGGAACGTGGGTTTGGCCTCGTGTCGTTCTGCCCAGCGCTGTGCAGAATCCTTTGCCATAAAGGACATGGCAAAGCGGACGACCTTCACCTCAGAGGGCTCACCACCTTCGGTGAATGCCTCGGGGAGGAGGCGGACGTAGGACCGGACAGCATGGAGGAATGCCCGACCCTGGGTCCGATCGCCGTCGAAGACGAACGGGGGGTTCGGTCGCAGGACCGATTTTGCGCCAGGAACGATGTTGGCAAAGATTCCTGAACCCGGGTCCGGAGCTGGGGCAGCAGGGGACGGGGCAGGGGAAGATACCCGTTGGGGAGGTGAGGTATCGAGGAAAGCCATAAGGCGGTCGAGGGTCGCCTCAATCCGGGTCATGCGCTCCTCGGCGGTGCCAGTGGCAGCAGCGGGGTCGGCCATAACGGGATCGAGGGGACGGGAGGAGGGGGCAAGATTCGAGCTGGGCGAGGCGGGAGCGCTATCAGAGCGGTCCGAGCCTGGCAAGCCAAAGGTCGGAATCTTGACCGGTTAATCCCTTAGAGAGTTTCTTCTGCTGTAAGGGCAACCTCGAGGCCCGAGAATACTCAAGAGTCCTAGCAAGGGGAATCCGAAGTATATTAATAATGTACACTAGAATACAGGAAAGCATAACGCACCTAGCAAGGGGAATCCGAAGAGAAGAAACTCTGAGGATTCCCACGCTAGGTCGGGACTCTAAATACGTACTATACAGGCACATGTGACCGGAGTGATCGGCAGAGATCCCGGGCTCGGTCACAAGCGGAATGCCAACGGGAGATACCGGAGGGCTTAAAGGGGCGTCGGGAGGGGGTTCCCCTGACAAGATTTGTCAAGTGATTAACGCCATAGCCTTGGGAATCCGTCATGGTGTTTTGGTTATAGGGGATTCTTATCCCCACGATGCAGAGTGGTTGCGTGCGAACGTGGTTTGGATTGCGTCCGATGAGGAACCTATAAATTCAAGAGGAGCTGTGCGTCATCCATCCATCGTTATTCAAAACACAGTTAAACATGTCTACAGCCCGCATTCCTCGACGGCAGCACGCTGAAAAATGCCTGGCTTCACAGCCAGGAGATAACCTTGCAAAAGGTCCTTGTTTTTCACCACGACCCAGTTCGGGAACATTGGTTGCTCTTTGACTCTGCCCTCGCAAGGGCGGCACGGATCACCTGTTATGAACCCCTTGCATCTCATGGCCAACCAATAGATATTCAAGGCATATCGACACTGTCTGCATACTTTTCCTTGCAACGACCATTACAAGCGGTAAGGTTATCTTCTGTGCATACTTGATCATTGCCATGACCGTTCCTCAGCCCCCGTCTATATCCAATACCAATTACCGAGTCCGCACACTCAACATTCAAAGAGACCACTCATCTTGTGGCTTCTGGATGATAACACTGGCCGTCTTGATCGTTTGTCGCATCCCAATTGATGAGGAATGTCTTGATCGTCTCGATGCTATTGGCATTGAGACACTCAAGTATCACTGGAAGTGCATTTTGACATCGTGGCGCATTGAGGATCACGGTCTCGGTTATACCCCGGTCAACGATTTCTTGCAATATTGGGACCAAAATCTGGAACCACATGCAGATGACCTGTATCCGAACTGTGTAGTGTTCGCTCCGTCTCTCTCTCTTCTCCGCTTACCTTGTTTCAGCTGGCCCCTCGCCCTGCATGGGTCTCCCGATTCGACCCAGTCAAGCTTTCGCAAGAGCTCGAGAATCTTAAAGAGGTGATTTCTTGCCGGTGATTTTCAAGTTCGTAACAACTGTTAACCCGGAATTAGAAACCTGAAGGCCACAACCAAGAAGTCCGAGCCAGCAGTTCCTCTACCCCATTGGCGGGCCCGCAGCCCCAATCTGGATCCTTGGAGCCACAAATCGCCGAGGCAATCTTCTTTACTTTCTTGTTGCGCTAAAAAATATTAATCCCTATTCACAGATTCGCTCCTACGCCAAGAGCCACCCGTTTGTGTCCTTTGCGACCGAAAACATGCCTTTTACTCATTTTTCGGAGCGAATCCTCAAGTTTGATTCTGGCCAGGCCGATGATGAAATCATCAATATCTTTGTTGCTATCTTCGCCCACCGAGTCAAAAATGTCGCCGATAATCATTTCGGGACACTGTTCTCTCGACCGCCACCAACTCAAGATTTCAAGATTCTCACGTCATTTTTCCTGCCCAAGGTTTTGGAAACTCTCCAGCAATCGGAGGCAGAAGGCAACACGAATTCATTGAGTCCTCTGTCCGACAGTCACAGGGGCAAGTTGCTGAAGTGGTTCAAGAGAGTGCGTCCTTTTTTGTGCGGGATACTGCTGTGTTTTAACGATGAACAGGACAATCTTGCAACCTTGAAACGCCTGTTCATACCTGTCAATTTTCCGGCCCGCGTCCACTGGTTCCTCATCGTTGTTTACGCCACTACCAAGAAAGTTATTGTTTACGACAGTTGGGAAGAAAACTACAAGAACTGTCAGGACGAAACTGAAGTTAAACGCACACCATATGCCACAGTTCTTGCTGTAAGTTTGCTTTTCGATGTTGGATACTCTGCTTATGGAACGGTCTCGATACTAGGCAATTGTGCCGGTAATTCAGCTACTCTCGGAAGCCTCGCACGGCATTTTCCCTCAAATGAGTCCAGAATGGGCTATACAAGCAGTAGGTTCTTACTCCAAGTCGCGCTGCCTCACAAACTGATCATTCTGAAATCGTTCGTTCGTTAGGAGTTGGTGCCATGGCAGGCAAACGTGGTGGACTGTGGTTTTTTTACAATCATGTTCATGCTCCACCTGCTTTACTTGGACGGAATCAATCCCACCGACTGCCCTCCGGCCCTCAGAATATCTGGCGGAGCCAAGATGCGGGAGACACGAGTGTGGCTGGCCACCAAGCTTATCGAATGGTGCTCGCAAAACGCGTCCAGTGCCAGCCAGACCTCACAGAGTGGCAGCGCCTTGTTAAGTCTCGAATCGTAAGTCGTGTCACCACTGTCTTGAATATACTCTTGAGATGTGTACAGACCCACCAAGTCCAGCCAGAAGGCCCAAGCTCCAGAGCCCGTTGTTATACAACGCGAGGTTATAGAAGTTACTGATGATACTCCCGATATTCCGGCAGTTGAAGTGAAAGAAGAACCGATGGAGTTCGAGCTTGAGTACGAGTTTGTGCGAGATATTATGCTAATGTCTTTGCTGATTTCCCGACAGGGTTCCCACCAGCGACATTGAAGAGGAGGAAGAGCTGCAAGCAGTGAACACAGAAATTTCGTCGCCGTTAACACCGCTCTCCTCTAGTTTGCCCATTGTTCAAGGTAGACGGAATCCTCCTCGGGCTGGTCGTGCTGGTGGGGTTTGATAAAAGAATATATACATAACGTAGTTCACACTAAATGCTGCCTACATACATTCCTCCAGGCAGCGCAAGCGGGAAGTGAGCCCAGCTCGGACGGGGAGCGACGGCCGGGGGTAGGTGTGGTGTGGGTGGAGAAGGGACAGAAAGATTAAGAAATAAAACTTACCCTTGTTGCACTTCATCCAGTCTTCTCAGCTCCTTCGGGCCTCCCAAACCCTCTCTCACTCGCCCCCTCCTCGAAGTCTTTCAGCTGAGCTGGGATGTGGTGGTGTTCCTTGCGGTGTGGAGAAGGAGACGAGGCAAAAGGAGGCGGTGTGATGTGGCTGTGCACCTAGTGGCAACAATTCCATTCCAGAGTCGCGGCGGGGGAGCGCGTTCAACACTCTGGTTCGACGCCTAGGAGGTGTGCGAAGAGGTGTTTGCGCCCGTGATTTTTTTTTGGCGCGTTTGACGCGTCGACCGTCGACATTGACACACCACATGGATATTTGACCCAGCTCCAGTCTCAGGGATTGTGGATACTGGTATTGCAGGTGTGCATGGCATGTCCGTGCCTTGCGCAAGATGCGTTACACAGTAGAAATCCGTTTGACAAGGAGCTGAGGCCAACCCTGCATTACAGGTGGCACAGACGGACGTAGAGCGAAATTTGGACCCATTCGAGGTGCCTTGACCCCAAGCTCGGGACGTCCGGGTTCCAAAGAGCCCAGTCGTACACCCTACATCCAAGACCTGATGGCGATGGTGCTGAGCAAGGGGGGCAGGAAGCCCGAGATGGGTCAAATAAGCCGCGTGTGTATGAACACAGGCCTAGGGATGGGCACCGTAACCGTACAATACGGTATACGGTATACGGTTATACGGTACACCCGTACCGTCCCGTATGTCCCCTGCAAACCGCGTTTACGGTACGGGTACGGTACGGTAGTTTCTTGATCTCATGCTAGAGCTGCGCTGGGGGGATTCCAAGTGTTGAGCGGGACACAAACAGGTTAGAATTGGACGAATCCAACCATTAGAAAACTCACCCACCCCTCCCGGAAGAATTACGGGCCTCCCGTATACCGTAAGATACGGCAATACGGGCTTCGCTAACCCGTCCCGTAAGCGTCCCGTATCGCTTCAAAATCGCCACCCGTATATGCCGTATTTGTACGGCCCGTAACCGTATACGGTACGGTGCCCATCCCTACACAGGCCTTGAAGGTACGCAGGGCTCGTCGTTGCACCCGCGACCAACAAGAAACGCGGAGGGTACGCGGGGCACGGAGATGCTCCCGCGCGACCCAATGGTGGCAGGTAGAGAACTGCCACGCCGGGCATCAACACGGCTCGCATAGGTGAGCGCGTCGCGTTTGTGTGTTCGTGTTTAACTCGGGGACTGACCCTTCCGCTCTTCCCTCTCAACCACGACTTGACCACGACGCAGCACGTAACAAATACGAGGAAATGAAGAGCAGCTGAAGGATAGGGCCTCCCAAATCCCATGGCTGCTGTGCCCCTCCCAGACACCTTCAATTTTCACTGGAGCCTGTGTTCTTTGCCGCTACCAATCTGACCCTATTGGAGTCAGTTTTTGCGCAAAATGCTTCATCTTTGCGACCTACTGCATCGCTGGGACCTTCCACGGTCCTCTACAGCCGTTGGAGTGGGCGAAATGTACCCCAGTCCCCAGGTAGGCCAAATTAAATTAGATTTTGCAGCCTGGTTAATTTCAACTTTTCTCTTGCAGTTCTGGCCCAAATCCGTCCATATGAAGCCTCAACCACGTCGTCTAGGTCCTCCCCCGACCGACTCCTGCTTTTATTCGTAACGACGACGCCAAACGCGTCGACGGCGGCGCCGTGAGTACCAATCAATTACCGCTTTTGCTGCATTTACTAATTTTGACTTTCCTCCTGGAGTTCTGGCCCAAACCCCTCCATCTAAAGCCTCACCACGTCGCCCAGGTACTCCCCCGACCGAATCCTGCTTTGATTCGTAACGACGACGCCGAACGCGTCGTCAGCGCTGCCGTGAGTACCAAGTAAATATCGATTTTTGTTAGCCTTACTAATTTTGACTTTCCTCCTGGAGTTCTGGCCCAAACCCCTCCATCTAAAGCCTCACCACGTCGTCTAGGGCCTGCTCCGACCGAATCCTGCTTCGACTCGTAAAAACGACGCCAAACGCGTCGCCGCCGGTGCCGTGAGTACCAAGTAAATCCCAATTTTGTGTTGGCCTCACCAAATTCGGATTTTCTCTTGCAGTTCTGGCCCAAACCCCTCCATCTAAAGCCTCACCACGTCGTCTAGGGCCTGCTCCGACCGAATCCTGCTTCGACTCGTAAAAACGACGCCAAACGCGTCGTCGCCGGTGCCGTGAGTGCCAAGTAAATCCCAATTTTGTGTTGGCCTCACCAAATTCGGATTTTCTCTTGCAGTTCTGGCCCAAACCCCTCCATCTAAAGCCTCACCACGTCGTCTAGGTCCTCCTCCGACTGACTTCTCCTTCGATTCGTCACGACGACACCGAACGCGTCGTCGCCGCTGCTGTGGGTACCAAGTAGACATTGATTTTTGTTAGCCATACTGAGTTAGACTTTTCTCTCGCCGTTCTAGCCCAAATCTCTCCATCTGAAGCTCCAGCACGTCGTCTAGGTCCTTCCCCGACCGCTGCCTGGTTTGGTTTCGTAACGACGACGCTAAACGCGTCGTCGCCGGCGCCGTGAGTACCAACAAATGATATTGTCTTCTGTGTGTGCTAAATCCGAGGTTTGCGCCCTAATAGTACAAGTCTGCAGCATCTCGCTCGCTCGACGATGGGCTCAAGTGCTGGTAGAGATCGGAACAAGGTTGATAATCCTCCTTACAATTCAAATCTCGCTATTTACGCGTCGTCGTCAATACATTCGTTCTAAACTATCGCCTCCCGAATCAACAGCCTTCATGCTGCAACCCGCCAAGCCCGGCGCCCATCATCAAGAACGAAGGGCTGAACCGCGTTTGTGCTGCTCCACAGCTGGTGCGCGGCAATGGCCATGTCAAGCGCCTCCTTGTTCACGCGAGTTTGCGGGGGCCAGGCTTGATAGTACTGAAACCATTCGTTGGCAAGAATAAGCACCAGGCGATAGGCACTGGCAAGGGTTAATTTTGATGAAACTAAGCGCGGAGTACACATACGATTTGTTTGTACGGTTGCCCAGGAAGACTTGATTGAAAGTCTTGAATGCTCGCTCTGTCCAGTTGTTTGTGGAAAGCATTCCATCACGATTCGCACCAGCGGGCAGGCCCATATCGGTCCAGTACACTGATTTCTGTTTTAATACGGCGTAAAACTGAAAGAAGAAATGTGTACTTAGCCACTCTTCGGTAAACCAGTTCGCTTCGAAGTACCCCCACAAATGGTCGGCTGTGGTCGCGGAGCCTTCTGCAAGTGCTTCTAGACGTTGGCGAAACCGTGCAGTATACGCGGGCCACCGATCAATGAGCCGGCATCGCTGAAGCTCGCGGACAGCAAAAAGGAGCTGGTGCTTTCGAACGAGACTGAGAGCAGGTCTAGGGAGGTGGTTGCCGCCTGGACCATGGTCTCGCTCCCAACGTAAAATGGCCTGAATGACATTCAAGATTGAGTGGGAAACAAAAAGTATGAAACAAAACCGCACCTGCATAACATGAAACTGGCAGATGCGAACGATGATTCCGGGAAATACTGTAAACGACGTTAGAGGAGAAAGATGTGTGCAACAAAGGACTTGCCATGCCGAATGGCGGTCTTGGACCCCCTAGCCTTATCGATCATAAAAAAGGCAGGAAACCAGCCTTCCGGCGAGTTCACCACATATCTTGCCTGTGCGAGCAGCTCGTCCTTGAACTCTGTCAACCCCTGTGCCACTTGGACGCTCCCTGTGGAGAATGTCAAGGGGAACAAGGCAAAGAGGCACTTGCTAATACCGTTCAACAGATCGCGAGCCATCTTTTCAACCAGCTGTTTGGCTTTTGCGAGAAATTCGACTTGGGTCGGAGACGTTATGTTCGCCGACAGATATGCAAAACCTGAGGACACATTAGAGTGGTCGGGGAGGAAGATAGCTGAACGTACATGGAACCATCCGGGCATTATGGTCAATTGTAGTCATAATCGTAACCGGTGCTCGGTTCTCGTTCATATTTGCCCAGGTGGTATCATACCCAATTCCATGTCGGCCACCGTAAAGAAGGGCGGATTGGGTGCCGTACGCATGCTGGATTCCGGTGGCGAACTCGGTGGGAGGGTTAGTATCATAGTTCGGAGGACAATAGCTGTGAAGGGACCAGTTGAGATCGATTCCAATATAGACGGAGAGGCAAGAACAAACTAGAAGATCTTGTCCGGATTGTGCTCGGCAAAGACACCGATGTTGAGCAATGGGTCCGTGAAGACGCGGTCCTTGCGCCTGTTGTAATTGACAGCGTTATCCACCTGTGCCGTAGTGGGGCATCGGTATCTTGGCGTAGGATGTTTGGTGTCCTCTTCAAAGACACGGAGGAGTCCTGAGAGAAGGTTAGAATATTCAAGCCGAATGACTTCCAACTCAAAATAAACTAACGTCGTTTGATACTCGATGCTGGCAGGTTGTACAAGGAGGACATTTCGAGAATGCACTGCCGGATATGTGGCGACATGTCCAAATACTCCGGACGGGCCTCTTGATGTGTACCTTGCTGGAAGAAGTGTACACGGTCCAGATCGTCAGAGTAGACTTCCGCCTAAAATGCAGGTCAGTAATGTTGCGCGGAAGAATTTGAGCCGTGGCACTTGTATGCAGTTTAACGGAGCACTTCTTGGCAGGAGGTTTTGACTTTGGGATCGACTTGGCGTCAAGGAGTTTGTTCAACTCGCCGACCTTGTCAGAATTGGGGTCCAGATGCTTGGTCTTCTTCTTGGTCTGATCATCGTCCGAGTCGGTTTCAGACCCCGACTGCGACTGGTCACCGTTGGAGTCGTCTGCTTGTTCAAGTGAGGTGCCGTGCGTACAATGCCCGAGACAACTATATAGGATTCGGAAGATGGGCACCGGTGTGTCAGTAGGCACCCCCTCCGGCGGCCGAAAATCAGGGGTGCTCCAGCAGAGGGTAAAAGGTCTGGCACGGATATCCTTGGTGCGGTCGGCGGGGTCGCTCGCATGGATGATATTGATGGACCGAGGCTGGAAGTATTTGTCGGGAGAGTAGTCATTTTTCTGACGATGGTTAATCGTTGTGTAGCATTGACGTTGAGCTGATTGCTTACCCAGTCCTCGAACAACTGGTAGGCTTTCGTAGTATGGCAGCTACCAGCATTCACCCAGCCCTTGTCCGGGAGGTGTTGGATACGGTTCAGGCGAAGGGATGGCCGATTGGCGTCTTCTGAGTCGGAATCGGAGTCGCTGTTTTTATTTTTGCGTCGTTTCTTCTTTGCCGGAGCTTTTGGAGCAGGAGTGGGACGCGAGGGTGACGCTTGCAAGTGGATTGGTAGGTGGGTAGCAAAATCGACGAGCCGACTTGTGTGAGGGGAGAAAGCTTCGCCTTCGTCTGCTTGCTTTTTTTTCCGCTTTCGTGGTGGGGTGCTGGGAGGTACCAGGCCCGTCAGCGACGCTGGTGCGCCATCGTCTCCTCGGGTCCCCCGGTTAGCATGGTCGGGGCGTCCTCCTCTAGGGCGTACAGGCTAGAATTTTGCCATGGAGCGGAGTCGAATTTGAGAGAATTTTACTCCACATACCATGATGGGGCCGCCATTAACAATTTCGTCGTCGGATGAATGTGTACTAAGGGGCAGGATCTAAGAGGAATATTAGACCCATGCAAAAACTCCAGCAGTGAGTTTATTACTTTTTTTCCGTCGTCCTTCCGACTCTTCTTTTTTTGGCGCTCGCGGTTAGGCTGGTGTAGCGCATGCGATGAGATAGAGGTATTGGATGGGTTGGAGGCGCCTACCTCAGGGCTGGGGTCTCTCTTGTTTTTCGACATGGTGGCGGTAGAGGAGCGGTAACCACTTAAGGTGTTTCATCTGCGATCAAATGAAACGAGCGTCCAGCCGGAACAAAATCCGGCACCGACATGAACCTGGATAGAAGGAAAAAGCAGGGAGATTCCCTTGCATGGAGAGCGGGCAAAAGAGAGCAATATCAAGCTCAAACGAGTGAAAATTCACGGGTGATTCAGGACCTTAAACCACAAGAAAGTAGGGCCAGTTCAATAGGGGAAGCTTTGAGAAAGAGAGGGTGATTCAAGTTTGTGCCCACCAAGAAAGTTGCCGGATTCCAAGACGAGTAAAGAGGCCAAAAGTATGGGTGATTCAACAATAAAGTGACCGTGATTCCGAGAGTGATTCAACTTGCAGACGGAGCCAAGTCAATACATCGAGCGACCAGTTTCAGGACTGAGCATCTTTGCTGTAGTAATTCAAGGTAGTCGGCCAGGGCGATTCAATACCCGAAGTACTTTGCGTCAATTTTGAAAAGTCGGGGTAGTTCAACAGGAAGTCTATTTAAAATCGTGGGTAAATCAACGGCATTGAAAGTCGGCCAAATTCAACTCCGCCAGGAGCCAATAACATGTTTTGCATCCTGATCTCTTACCACATGCCCTCTTCCACTTCTCTTACCGGCCAGATGGCCTCGACGATCGAAAACTGTCTCCTGGACGGGTAGACTACAGTTGTTTCCGCGATTTCAGCTGCCAAATCAAAGACTTTTACGAGCTCACACCGTGATCCTCATGAAGACGTTCAAGGCTGCGTCATGGAAAGACTTGTCGGTACCTCAGAAATTGGTACGGTCGTCGCCTTCACGTCTCGATTTCTGCTTATTCCTCTGCAATCAGTGCAGTCCCCGCCATCTTATTCTACGCCATCTCTACATCGTGAGCTCCTTCTGTCCGAGGCTCACTCTTCCTCTCGCAGGTCCCCGTGGCTCGCTCGATCTTCAATTGTTTGTCGATCCTCACTCGGAACTGCGCCGCCGATAAATGTATACTCGTTCACGTATCCCCTTTCCTTGGTCTCATTGTTCTTCTCTTTCTAGACCTTCCCTTCCCCACCTTCTGCACCTGAAATCGGCCTACGACGCGATGGATAGCGGCGAGACGGCCAGAAGAGGCAGGTGACACGGCGTCGACAAGGCCATCCAGGTATACGTGAGACGGAAGACAGCGTACGCCCTCATTCGCCGCGGTCTCTGCAGTTCACGATGTGTCAAAAATATCTGTTGCAAGTACGTTGAATACCCCCAAAACCCGGCAAGCTTGCCGAACGTCGAGTTCCAGGTTATACCTTGGATCATTGCATCGATTTCCTCCATCAGCGTTCTCCTTCACGTATGGACACCTTGGTGAATCGCACTATGAGTCAAAAAATTTTGACATAAAACGAGCGTGGTAGGCATGAGGACAAACCCCTGCTGTAAATCAAACATGTCTGCGATCATAAATATCCAGCTTTCAGACCTGAAGTAAGCCAGAGGCCAACCCGATGGCAAGGACCACCCAAACAGAAATGGCGGATATCTGACTCGACGCTCCAGTTTGGCCAGTTGGAGTCGAGCTGGGACTAGAGCTCCCGACAGAGGACTGCAAAGATGTAGTGTTTGCTGTCGTGTTTCCGTCCGAAGTCGTTACACTTCCCGTGAATAGATCAGATTGAAGAAACTCGTCTCTGAGCAGGAAAGAACGTACACAAAGTTGTCCAACCAGAAGAAAGAGCCACCTGGGGAGCTGGTAGCGTTCGGGGATGCACCCTTGATCGAGAGGCTAATATTATGCTCCACGGTGGGGTCGAGGCCGGTTTGCGAGAAGAGCGTGTAGCAGAGCAATGCCCCGCCCGGGCGGAAGCCATCAACATCCGCAGATTTTCCATCCAGAGTGACAGTATACAAGCTATGGCGCAAGTGTTAAATCTGGGACGTCGCAGTCAAATCCACACCCACTTGCTAATATCGTCCAGTAGCGCATTCATATAGATGGCCGAACCTGTCCGAACTCTCAGGCCCGTAGGTGCAGAGTCTGCATCCTTTCACAAACCTTTGAACTTCATAGATAATGTACTGGTTTTCGCCTGGAGGATATGGGCACCAGAAGAGCAGTTC
The DNA here is from genome assembly GCA_029281495.1 of Mycena filopes. Taxonomy (NCBI): domain Eukaryota; kingdom Fungi; phylum Basidiomycota; class Agaricomycetes; order Agaricales; family Mycenaceae; genus Mycena; species Mycena filopes. The sequence continues at coordinate 145,801 of JARIHR010000099.1, read as the reverse complement.
TTGGGCCCGTTGTTAAAACAGCCAGGGCCGCCTGAAATGGTGCCATTGGCACCGATTGCACAAGGCTCTGTATGTCCACCGTCGCTGTACTGAATGGACGCGTCGGTATCGTCTATAGTGGTATTTTGGTCGGCTACAGCCAAAGAAACGAGCGAAAGGAAGAGTAGAAAGATTGAACGCATGGTGGGAGTGTGGAAAGGAACTGAACGAGGGGTTATATAATCATTGTTGGCCCGCTCGTTAAACCGCCGTCGGTAGCGGAAAGGACGGTACCATCAAGATTTGCGACACAACAAGATTGATGATGCCGTATTTCTTTCCTCCTCAATGCAGTCGTCACGAAATAATTGGCGCAGGGTAATGGTATTCAAAAAGCCGACTAAACCAGGTTGACTGTCTTTGAGCGCGGGGAGATAATTGCGACGACTTTCCCCTCGAAATCCGACCCGCCCTTCGTCGCCACAAGATCTGCATCAGGCACCTTCACCCCAAGCAGTGTCTCCAGGTTGGACGATGCGAGCGCGATTACGTCTGCCTTTTTCAAAACGCCATTAGACTCGAGTCCGGCCTGGAGAATTAGTGAGCAAAGTACGAGCCCCGACGAGGAAGAAACAGAGACGCACCCAGGCGGCATCGAAGCGCGTATTCCTCACAGTCGCGACCTCACCGGCGGCGATCCCAACTGTAACGTTGTGCGCCACCAGTGCGGCGATGGTGCTGCTCTGCGTGAGCGGCGGGCCCGGGAGAATACGGCGCTCCTGCCAGGTGGAGGGGAACGGCCGCTGCTGGACGATCACGCCGACGCCAGCCTCGCCAATCTCCTTGGCTAGGAGGTGCGCCTCGGTCGCGCCAGCGAGTGTGAGGCGTATGCGGCTCCCCTGTGCCTTGTCGACCTCTTTCTTGAGTGCCAGGACACTCGCGATAATGTCGGCGTTCTCCACGGCAACGATGAGAGGAATTTTACCCTGCAGGAATCGGGTTGAGCTCACAAAATTCGGGAACGAATAGTATATCGAAAACGCGCACCTCGAGAACATCCTCGAACCTCTTCCCAACATCATCCTTCCTCTCTCGAGCACCAAGGAGCAGCCCCCTCAGCGCTGCAATTTGGGTGCTCACACTCACTCCAGAGTTCAAGGAAAGCCGCACATGCAGCGCTGCGACTTCCTGGACGACAGCACCGTCGACGAGTTTATGCGCTGCTACGGTGCGGAAGACTGTGCTCAAACCCGAGAGGAAACCGCCAGATGGCGCGGTGACAGCGGACGTCACACCGTTGCGGTACCCGAGGAACGCGTCGCGAGACGCAAAGAGCAGCCCGTCAGCGGCTTTTATGACGGTGCCCTCGATGAGTGACGGAACGCCCCCGAAAATGTCGAAGACCGGCCCGTCGTTGGTGGAACCTGCGTTCATGGTTGGTTACATAAGTGGGACAGAGAGACGGAAGAGATACGGACGTTCGCCGGATATGTGTACGACTCCGAGCGGACTGCCGTATGTAAGGAGGCCGGGCCTATGTATCGATCAGCATCAGTCGTCGCTTTGAACGCAGTCAGGAAATACGCACGAGATAGACCCTCCCTGAAGATCAATTTGGAGCACATTAGGACGCGTCAGTGCCTCAGAGCAGGTCGCCTGTAGCCCGCTGCAGACAATCTCCCCAGCCTCGACAACGACCACACCATCTCGGCCCGTCTCCAGTGCGGAAAACACCTCCGCCACCGTCCCCGTCTTGGCGTGCTTCACGAACAAGCTCCCGACGTTACTGAAGACCACCACGGGCGCCTCCGCTGTCGTAGGCTCGAGCGGCGGGAGTCCCTCGTATTTAATCGCGTCCTTGATCTCTTGCTCCCAGTTTGGTGTCGCCGGCGCATGCTGTGCGGACGGCGGTTTGGGGGACACGAACGGCCCCGAGATTTGGGCGATTCCGTCGATGAAGACCTGTGTCGGTGCTGCGCCAAGGGCGAGAGGGTGGCTGTCCCAGATGATTATGTCTGGAGACCTTTAGTTCACGCGGAAGGGAAGACGAGTGTCGAGCTCACCAGCATCGAAACCCTCAATCAGACGGCCAATTCTATGATCTTGTCCCATAATCCTCGCAGGGGTACCTTGTGACAGGGTTAGTTCACTTTCGTCGCACTGCATAGTGCAAGAATGGCTTACTAGTCACAGAGGCAAGCGCCAAGTTTTCCGCCAGACCAAAGTGATGCGCCTGTTGCGCCTCGTATAGCAAATGCCGTGAATTGAGCACTGGGTGGTCACTCTGGGACAATCGCGGTAGGTACTTGCCCCATGTGAAAACACTGAAAAACGCCCACCTTCATGACGACTTCGAGTCCGTTATCCGCAAGGATGCGGGGCGCAAACTCGGAGCCGCGGAATGCTTCACGCTTGTACCGGGCGGCGGTAGCGAAGATTGCCACAGCGGGGGTACGCCCTAGATCGCCATCTCACTTAGGCGGTCTTGAAAATTTCAAGATGTGGTAAATTTACCATAAGCCTTCTTGATCAAGTCGGGCACCAGGTACGCTTCGTCTGGGCGATGTCAATTACCAGGAACTTTGCGAGGGAAGGACGCACGAGCATGGTGGAACGCGGCAATGGAGAATTTAAACTCGTTTGTCAACTAGGTCCCAAACATGAGCCATTTTTTAACTTGGGCGGGTAGAAAGTACACACCCGAATCATCCCATCGATATCAACGCCTTCGTAGCAATGGTTCTGCACCTTTACGCGGCCACGAAGGACGTCGACGAGCGCCTCCCATTGGAGATCCTCGGGGAAGTCCCCGAGGCCAGTCCACTGCCCAGCGAGCGCCTTGGCGCAGAACGCGTCCTGCTTGTCCTTGATAATGCGCGCGGTGTTGTACGCCTGGCGGAAGGCCCATTGCGTATCCATGCGTGTCCCAGCGTAAACGCGACCTAGCGGGGTCATTACGTGTATCGACGCATCGAAACAGAGATTGCGTACTGGGGTTCTCTCCTGCAGAAGAGATAGTTTATTTAGCAGCTACTGGGATGAACTAAGCGGTCCTGCATACCACAAGCGTGTCTTTCAAACGGACGTCAGCAGGAATAGAGCTAAGACCGGTCAGAGCGCGTACTTCATTTGCCGCCACCGTGGACGCGCGAAGGGGTCGACGTGGGTGCCGTTGAGGGAGAACGGCGGCTCGAGGAGCATCGCAGACGACGAGCGCTCCTTGGTGGGTCTCAACTTGATAACGAACGCCTGACCGCCGATCGCGTCAGCACTTCCGGGCAGCACGTTGGCGGTGGTGACGCCGCCGGAGATGGAGAGGCGGTAGGCGTCGTCGTGCGTGTTCAGGCCGTCAAGGGAGCGCAACCACGGCAGAGTCAAGCCTTTCAACGAATTGGTGTCGGAGGCGCCATTCAAGGAGGGTGAGCTATCGACGCCGAGATGCGAGTGCAGGTCGACAATACTGCCAGCAGACTCAGTCAGGTTCTGAATAAGTGCAACGCAACGCACCCCGGAGTCACCCAAGCGCCAGCCGCATCCACAATGTCAACGTTACTGTACGCACGCAAGTCAACGACGCCAAGCTGCTTGATAATTCCCTTGTCGATAATGATATCGCCCCGAATAACCTCCTTGCCGTCGTGTCCGCCAGTCCAGATAGTCGCGTTGTGAATGAGGGTCGGGCGCGTCCCCTCCTCGAACCGGTCCGACTGTCTGCGCGCCTGGAAGTCGTCTGGTGGGCCCGGAGTCAAATGCAAGGCGCTGCATTGCGCAATGATTGTCTCAGCGTTAATCGGGAGAGTTTCCGTGCGCGACTCCGGCCACAGCAGGTATGTGAGAGTGTATGAGCACACTGCGAGCAAGAGCAGGCCAGCTTGGAGGCTCTTGACGCGTTTCTTTGCGTGCTTTGTGGGAAGCATTCCCTTCTCCATCGTGGTGCTTCAGGACAAGAGCCACGCTTGCGCAATATTTGGGCTATCGGAGTGATTTCGAGGGCTTCCGCCGCGGCCATCAAACAACTCGTGTGGGCTGGAAATGCCTCACGAAAGGCGCCGTCAAGTCGGGCATTGGACAGTTGAAAAACGGGAACGTTTTGTTTTCTGTAAGGCCGATATTATTTTACATTATGATTATTTCTAAGTACAAGACCACAGTCAGCATAAATCGCCGCTGAGTTGCCTCTATTTTACATCGGCGCAGCAGTAGGGATCTCAAACTTGAGGCCCTTGCTCGCCCACTGATTCTCCAGGTCGATGAATCGGTCAATGGCGTCCAGGATCGTCTCCTTCCACGTCTTGTAAGAGTCATGCGTGATCCCAAACGCCTTCTCCACCGGCGCGAGGTCGACATCAAGCTTGTACGATGGCCAGACGGGAACGGTGCTCGGGTCCGCAAGCCGTTGGCGCAGCTCAGGGCGCGCGTCTGAGATGTAGCTGATCGCGTCGCGGAAGTCGGCAGAGTGTGGCGACACGATGGGCACGCGGCGAGGGTGGTCGGGCGTGAGGGGGTTCAGCCCGGCGATATGGATGCGCGCAACGTCGCGGACGTCAAGGACGCCGGGGGAGTAGTGGTAGTTGACGTTGTCGCGGCGAAGGAGCTGGTAGACGAACCCGTCGGTGGATAACGCGGCAAAGTCGGGCTCGGGAACGATGTGCTCGAAGCCCGGCGCGAGGGGACCAAAAATCCACGGTGGGCAGAAGATGGTTATGTCCATCTCCGGGTGCTGGTCTGCAAATTCGAGAACGGCCTGCTCGCCGAATTTCTTCTCGCCGATGTAGAGCAAAAAGTGGTTATCCGCCATTGCCTGTTCCTTCGTGACGGGAACCCAGTCTGCAGGGTTGAATCAGCGACTGGAAGTAGAACGAAAACAAAGAGACCTACCATTCGGACCGTATGCGTTCTCGGGGAAGGTGACCATGGAGCCCGTTGCGACGAATTTCTTGATGCCGGCCTTGTGGGCTTCCCGGAGGATGTGAAGAGATCCCTCTATTGCGCTCTGTGAAGCTGGTTAGAGGGGCACAAAGAAACTAAGGAATAAACATACCTTCAGCGCAGTTTCGCTGTCAGCACGCCCAGGAATGGGGGCAGCGGTGTGTATTACAGCGCCGACGCCCTCGAAGGCCGCCGAGAAGTCGGCTGTGGCGATGTCGGGAATTTCGACGACCTCGAATTTGGGATATTTCTCAAGGGCTTTCTGGAGGAGGGGGATTTTACGTCCTCTGGCGGCTCTGGGGAATGGCGTGTTAGTGGTCCAGCTTTGGTTAAAACGTCGGGGTATCGCACGCACCCTTTGACGGAGTAACCCTCTTCGAGGAGCTGATATACGACTTGAAAGCCGAGGAAGCCAGCGGCGCCAGTGACCTGACCGCAGAGTAAGTAAACGACAAAGTGTGGATGCGTTCACGAGATGCTCACGAATACAGTTGGCTTCGAGTCGTTGGACATGCTGATTTCAAGGTGTGAGATAGGATTTAGGGTGTGATAAGGCAGGAGAGAAGAGTGCAGGATGAGGAAAAGGCAGCCATGAGCGATGTGGTTTTATACAGTTCAATGCCGGGCATCCCAGGAGGGCTTTTCAATAATGCTTTGCAATCCATCGACGACGCTTGAGATTCTTCGTCGCTTTGTAAGATTCCACAGTAGATATCCGGGCAGACACAGTAAGACTCGGCCAGAAATCGGAGAGATTCAAACGCTCGAAACCTTTGTGAGCATCGGTGGTTTGCTGACAGAGGAGGCCGATTGGCGTCATCGCCACCTGTTTTGGGTTCCTGTTCACACGCCTCCTTCTGCGCCTTGACACTGAGCAAAGGACGGGGCTGGCTCGACAACTTGCCGGCCTGTAGGCAAATTTCGCTGCGTTCAAGTTCAACCAACTAAACACATCGATCCAGTGAAAGAGAACTCCCTCGGCTGCCAGGAGACTCATTCCGGTCTGAGGCGCAGCGCATGCGCGCAGATCCTGATACCGTCTCGTCCCTTGGTTGAACAACCCAAAATACGCGTCCCACGGCCGTGGAAGTTCATGAATACAATGTTCATAGTTTTTTTCTCGATTCGGCCAGCATCATACAAACCGCTCGCCTCCAATGCTCGCCATGGGGAAAGCGCGTACCCCGCTGTGTGCAACTTGGAGTCGAAGGGCGAGTGTTTGTTGAGGGCGAGTCGCGTTCGCACTGTCCAGGACTTACCCCTGTCTACCCCTAACGCCTTTACCTTCCCTACTACCGACATGTTTCCGATGCCTGAGTCCTCCGCTCTCGAACAAAAACTCAAGGCGTCCGAGCTCGAGGACTTTCTCACCTTCTTCCGCAACATACCTATCGTCCGAGATCGCATCGGTCGTGAAGAGTGGTCCGAAATAAGGTACAAGGTCATCCAGTCTCAGAATTTGTCGGTGAGTCCACCTTTGCGCTACTACAACCGCTCGCCTTATCCTGTATCGGCGTGTAGGTGACCGTTCCATTTACGGATGCAGCCCCATTTTATAAAGATCTCTTCGAGGATGTGCCAGAGAGGGTATCCATCTACGAAGATAGCAAGTCCGACGGGGTCGACGCGTCGATGGATGTTGAGAGGGAACCCGACATATTCCGCGAAGCGGCACGAACACTCAAGAGCACGCCCCTTTGGCAAAACGCGGCAGAACACTTCGTCCACATGGTCGGTGCTCACATCGCCATCCCTTTGTTCTACGCTTATGAAATGCAGAATGAGACTGTGTGTCGCACAACTCTCGACCAAATCCTCCTCTCCGCCGTCACCCTCGCTCAACAGCTCATAGGCGCGGATGAAGAGCTCGACAACGCCCTCGCTGAACGGCATGCCTTGTGTGTGGACGCATCCAAGGTTCGCATAGGCCAGGCACTGAATGAAGCCTGCGAAGAGCTGGATCGTTCTCCACCAAGAGGTGGACATACCAGACCAACCGGTCACTGAGGCGGTGAGCATGCACTGCCTCGCCGCCTACATGCTCGGAGTTGTCGAGGCTGAGACAGGTAGGTGTTGTTTATCATACATAATAAGCCCCATTCTCTGAACACAATTTTCAATCGCCAGCGAACTGAGCACGAATTCATCCCTCACCGTACTGGGGCTCTATGAACTCGCTCTTCCAGGGAACCACCAGGAGATTCTAGCCACGCTGACAGAAGCGAAATCTACTTCAAAGACCGCCGCGAGGATTCAGGCACTTTCGCAGGGAGCCGCTGTTTGTGTCATGACGTGCGCTTCCCTGCTGTAATACAATTAAATCAAAATCAAAGCCAACCTGCAGGCGTCGGCGGTCCAAGGTGGACATGCTCACCGATGGGCGTTCGTGGATATTTTACCACGTTCAGAAACAAGATTATGATTCGGGGATCCCCAATGTCAGCGGGACAATCCGGAGGCGTATCCTCAGGCAAAGTCGTGCTCCGCAGCCGTTCAAGGCATCGGCTACACGAGAGCTCGATGTACTGCGAGGCAATGACCTCGCCATCGTTCTTAGGCTTATTACTCTGGCGGTTCGTCTCGCTTCGCGTTCCGCCTCCTTTCTTCTCGTATTCTCGCTCTGACGCTGTTGCGTGGGTAGATCTTGCGATCAGCCGATGATTTTCTACAAGAACTCACGACCGGGCGCCCGTCGCGGGATTGAGCGCATGGACCGTGTAAGGACGGGAAAACAGGTTGGGTGAGGTCGTAGAGCTGAGGGACTCGGAGGAAACGTAGAGGTTTGGATGGCATCGCGCCGAGAGATGGATAAATAGTCAACTCAATATAAGTAGCTCGCAAAGTATCCGTCGGCCGAAATTTCCGAGTCATTACTGGCCCAATCTTATCTTATCGCGCTCTGTCTGCAACCACCACCTTGCGCTAAGTTACCGACATGCTTTCTGTGGCCGTCCAAACGTTTCTTCTGGCATTCATGTCGCTCCTCGCATTCACATGGACAAGTCGGACTCGGACTCGGAAAGGACTCGTATATCCTCCGGGACCCCGTGGCCTTCCGCTCCTAGGCAATACACTACAAATCCCGCCAGACCGCCAGTGGTTGAGGTGGGCAGAATGGAAGGCCCAATATGGAGCGTATCCAACTACTGCCCACCTACTTTCCATCTAACGACTGTCTTTCTGACTCTTTCAGGCGATGTAATCAGAATATCGATCCTCGGAACGCCTGCGATCATTCTGTCCTCTATGCGTGCTGCTACCGACCTCCTGGAAACTCGTGGTTAGTCCATGACGGTGAACCTCCTTGGGATGTCAATGTAGATTATTCAATTTAGGAAACATCTATTCCGACCGGCCGACTGCAACGATGGCCGGCGAATTGTAAGTCGAGTAGCAATCCTGCGAGAGACTCCGTGTTCTCAGGAATCTAGAGTTGGATGGTCCCGCGGCTTGGGATACGCCCAAGCCTCCCACAATCCCCGGTTCCGCGAACTTCGCAGACTATTCCACGAATTTATGGGCCCAAGAGCCTGTGCCAGGCCCGCGCTTCTCCAAATTCAAGAGCGAGAGAATAAAAGGTTACTCCAAACTTGAGCTCAAACCTATGTGCCTCGTTGACGCGCGAACTTGTAGACTTCTGCGGAAACTCATATCAGACCCCGATAATTTCGACGCTCACGCTCGGAAGTAAGTTGCTATTCAATCGTGGTTCAAGTACGAGCTCGCAGTTATCAACATCCATAGCTGCACGTCTTCCCTGATCCTAGTACTGGCGTACGGATATTCGTCAGATCTGGGTGATCCTCTGGGCCTTGTGAAAATCGCGGAAGACGCCATGGAGGGATTTTCCATCGCCTCGGAGCCAGGACGCTGGTGGGTCGACAACTTTCCGGCTTGTAGGCAAATTTCATTGCATTCTACATAATTCAACAAACTAAACACGTCGATTCCAGTGAAACACCTCCCGCCGTGGCTTCCAGGAGCCTCATTCCGGCGTGAGGCACAGCGCATGCGAGCGGATCTCGATAAACTATTCGACGTACCCTTTCAGTTTGTCAAGAACGAGATCGTCAGTCGAAATCCCCATCCCTGCTGCTTGATGACATTATAATCCGCCGGCGGCAGGAAACCGGCCGCCCGCATCCGTCTTTCTTGCTCAGCTATCTCGAAGCGAAGAACGGCCAGGAAACCCCAGAAGAAGAGGAGCTAGTCCAGGCGTTTGCAACCGCACTCTATTCAGGTATGTTCAATCCTGTATCTGCCTCCCTTCAATATTCAACCAAAGCGAATTTGTAGGCGGCGCAGAAACGGCAAGTTGGATCCGCTAACCCAGTTTCTTGGATTCCCTTCGATGGAGCGACTGAATATCTCTACGCACAGACACCTTCGGCGCTAACGTCGTTCATACTGGCGATGGCGCTCAACCCCGACGTCCAAGATGTCGCACAGCAGGAGATCGATTCGCTCTTATGCCCTGCTCAGGGTGCGATGCCAAATCGGCTACCGACGTTCGCGGACAAGGGCAGGCTTCCGTACGTCTGCGCCCTCGTAAAAGAGGTGTGGAGGTGGAACCCGAGCGTTCCCTTGGGCCTCCCCCATGTCGTGACGCAAGACGACGAGTACAGAGGGTATACGATAGAAAAGGTACAGTACTTACTCTGAAGCGATCGTGTATGTAGCTTGATCGCTGAGCTAGGGATCTATCGTGTGGGCAAACGTTTGGTATGTGCGCCGCTGGATCTTCATTGCATCTTCCAAATTTCAACCACCCGAACCAGGGCTATTCTTCACGACGCGGAGATGTTCCCCGAACCATTCACATTCCGGCCAGAAAGATATCTAAGCGGCGACGACGTCCCTAGCTCAACTGTCACAGCAGCATTTGGATTTGGACGCAGGGAAGTACTTGCTATTCAAATAAAATACATGACCACCCAACTAAACAACGTTGGACACACAGAATATGCCCAGGGATGCACCTCGCCGAGAACAGTGTGTTCATTACTATAGCCACCATCCTCTGCATGTTTCGCATCTCCAAGTCCGTCGACGAGCAAGGGAGAGTAATCGAGCCCATTGTCGAATATAACGGCTTTATCAGGTTCGTCTTGTGTCCCGACGCTCACGAATCTAACCCAAATGCACTAAACAGCCACCCACAACCCTTCAAGTGCAAGATTGAGCGCCGGTGGGAAGGGTCGGAGGGCCTCGTCGACTCAGAAATTGTCGCGGATTAGCTTCTCCCTGTGTATCAACTTTGAACGCCTTGATAAGATTCGTCATCCGGGTCGGATGTAGTGGCTACCACATGAAAGACAGGATCGATGTGTCCAGGTACTGCGGCAAGCGGGCGCGCACAATGCCTTCCATCATCTCCCTGTAGCCTTCCCGCCATCCGCTGCGGATCTTCGACATGTAAAACGAAAAGACGACAGACGTCAGGCAGACGAATTGCGGCCGGTCTAAGCATATCCTGAGGGCGGCCCAATCGAGCATGTCGATACCGGGAAGACCCGTCGAAGTCCCGCAGATGTTGAATTGCAGACTTCGGAGACTGGAGGATGGCAGGCTGAGCAGGATGGAGACGATCCAGCTCATGCTCGCCCGTCCTTCGTTGTTCAACCTGAGATTGGCGAAGTGGATCGAGGTAAGATGCTGGTTGTTTTTGAGATTAATGTCGCGGTGGAAGTCTAGACGCGTAATATAAGTGAGTCTCAGCCAAGTCATTCCGTCGATGTTAGAAGGATCAAACTAACTGGGTGTGGATTCGCCGCTGAAGGTAACGTGTTGGAGATTATTCTTCATGGCCCGCAGAAATTTTCCGAATTGACGGGATTCGCCTGGAAGGAGAGGGCCGATAGTCACAACCTCGATCTCGAGACCCATGAGCCATCGGAAGAGTTCTTGTTTTATATATCCATGTGCGTGGACATTACGCAAGCGGGGCAAGGGAGGTGGAGGCGAAGCCCTGACCTCGGGTTTTTGTGGATTGAGCCGAATAACGCGGTGCAGAGAGAGGTTTTCCAGGACAGGAAACGCGCTCACAAGGTCGACAAGACTGCCGAATGTCCTGCACGCGCAATCCCGCAACTCGAGTGTCTTCAGAGTGTCTTTGAAGTAAAAGACCAGGAAGTTCAGCGCACCGTGCGCGGTCATCCCTGAGTCCCAGTCGGTGGCATGGAACGCCAGGGATTCGACGGCGACCATGCGTCCCGCGAGACGCGGCAGCAGAGCATAAAACGCGCTCGCCGCTGCAGACCCGTCCACCCAGTCTTTCAGAACCAGTGATCTGATGTAGGGAGAGATGGTGGAAACGGGGCCGTCCACCAGCGAGAGAACGCGGGCTAGGGATGACGGCGAAATTATGAGGGGGCGGAGGGTTGCGAAGGCGCGAATTCGGCTAGATGGGACCCAGTTTCTGCAGACCAAGCTGCAAGCCACCAGAGCGCTTGAGTCGCAATGAGCGATGATTATGTCGTAGAGTTCTTGCGATAGAGCGGACATGGTCGCAGTGGTTAGGAGGCAAGAGCAGTGATCGCCCCCCGGGCCGCGGCACCGCCTTCAGCGCTCTTTTACACTCTTCACCTCGGCCGACAGTTACTTTCTCAAGTTCCCTCACAAACCACTGAGCACGGCGCCTCATATGCCTGCCGCATTCAAACCAGGTCCTCCCACAACTCCAACCAGGTGGTCCCACAATCCAAACCCGACGTTGACGCGAATATCAGCCGCGTGCGACAATCTCCTCAGATGCATGCACGATATCTTGCCTGGTGACCGCCCTCCTCTCACTCGGCGACATTTCGGCTCTGGGCTGGACGCGTACATTTAAGCAGATGCGATAACCTTCCAAGTAACGACGCGTCGCGCAATATGGCCTACCGCAAAGCAGTATATCCTTTGTTCACGACTCTTTCGCTCCTCGCCTCTCATGCTCGGGCTCAAGTAGCCATCCCGTGGGCACAATGTGAGCTTTTTCAGCTATCCATGGACTGAGAGATATTAATTACCATTTTTTTTAAGGCGGGGGAGTGGTTCGTATTATCTTGCTCTCTGAGACGTCCATCTCATTCTCAAGCAGGGCTGGGCTGGTGCTTTGACTTGTCCCGCCGCCCAGAGCTGTGTTTTCATAAACGACTGTACGATTCCAACTCATGGCCCGCCTTCGTCTACTCACCGGCCGGCCAACGGCTAAACAGTCTACTCCCAGTGTCAGCCTTCGAGTGCCGCGATTGCCGCCCCGCGCGCCGTTGCGGCCACGACATCAACCGCTGCCGCTGCTCCTTCCGGTAGCTGCGCACCCAATTCTCCGGCGGCCGGCTCAGGAACATTGCAATTCACGTACGTTCGCAGTCGCATCTAAAACCGGGCTCTGTCTGATCTGTTACAGTGGTGTTAATATTGCTGGCTTTGACTTTGGTAGTAATTCGGACGGCAGTGCGTGAGTACAAGACAGTTTCTGCTCTTCCTGGAATTCAATGTTTTTTCGCAGCACTCCAGGTGCAGCCTGGCCACCGCTCCTCCAATACTTCGGTTGGTTCCTCCCTCCTTTGTCTTCTTCCTCTGACATCCAATCCAGGCATGGACGGTGCGGGTCAAATGACGCACTTTGTGAAGGATGATGGCTACAACACCTTCCGCCTTCCCGTCCCTTGGCAATTCTTCGCAAACTACGTCCTCGGGGCACCACTCAACATGACTAACATGGCCAAGTACGACGCCCTTGTACAAGTGCGCGCACATTCCTCTTGTTTCCGACGCCGCTCTGACTCTTGATAGGCATGCCTAGCGACAGGCGCTCAGACTCACTGCATCATAGACATGCACAACTACGCCCGATGGGAGAATACCGTCAGTGTTATGTATTTTATTGGAATTTGGGACACGATGCTTATGTGAACCACAGATCATCGGTCAAGGTGGGCCTACGAACGCCCAATTTGCGGCGATCTGGGGCGATATCGCGACGTTCTACAAGGACCAACCTAGGGTTATCTTTGGCATGTACGGAAATGCTCAAACCCTCCAGCTCAATCACTCACTGACATTTGGTAGAATGAACGAGCCACACGACGTCCCCGATATCAACCTCTGGGCTGCTACTGTCCAAGCCGCGGTTACTGCCATCCGTAAAGCTGGGTACGTCCTCTCCGTTGCGAATTGTTTATATACTCACACCGCCGCAGAGCAACCACCCAGATGATCCTGCTCCCGGGGAACAACTGGACGTCCGCGCAGACATTCGTTTCGAACGGATCTGCTGACGGTATGCATACCCGCACCCGGCTGCATATCTGCTGAGCCTGTACCTTGATGCTAGCCCTCAAGAAAATCGTAAATCTGGATGGAAGCGTCACGAACCTCATCTTCGACGTGCACAAATACCTGGACTTTGATAACTCGGGCACCAACCCGTGCGTATATGCTCTCCCTTCAGACAAGACATATATACTCACACACGCAAAAGTGAGTGCACGACGAATAATATCGTCGACTCCTGGGCTCCGTTGGCACAATGGCTCCGCTGTAATAAACGGCAGGCATTCAACACCGAGACGGGCGGAGGGTTCAACTCGACCTCGTGTTTGACCCTCATGTGCCAGCAGATCGCTTTCCAGGCCCAAAACAGTGACGTCTTCCTTGGATACGTTGGATGGGCAGCAGGCAACTTCTTCACTGGATACGTCCTGTCGGAGCTGCCCGCGCAGAGCGGTTCGACGTGGGTGGACACCCCGCTTGTCGCGAAATGCATGGCTCCGAAGGCGGGCGCGCAGAAGGGCTCGACGGGTTTATAATTGGTGGTCATGTATTCGTTTACTCTACAATACGAGGAACACCGCGGTGAAAGCGAAGCAGACCCCTCTGGTTACTTCCCGGTAGACAACGCGCGATGACGCTGCTCACGGCGTCGATATCCATCATAGCGGAGATCCAAAACCGCAGTGCCTGCAGGTGATGGAATTGGGGGTCGCAGAAAAGTCTGTCGAGAGCCCCCCAGTCAATGGGGTCTTCCTGCGGGTGCAGCTCCGCAAGATCCCGAATCGCTATTCCAAACGACACTTCGGTGAGGTTTGGTGTCTGCGATAAAAGCTGGGGGATCCATTCGACGGCGCTGCTGAACTGGAAGACAGAAAAATTGATGAATCTATCGAGAAGGAGCGTATGGAGGGCCGGGTTATAGGCCAGGTCGACATGGGCGCAAAAGTCCTCTGGGAAAGAATGTCTTTAATTCTCGGAATACAAGTGACAGGGCGTACATACCTGCATCCCCGCCGGCATCCAGAGACGAGAACTCGAGCTGCAGAGTGAGGAGATCCGGTCCGAGGCGTTTCAAGAAAGAGCCAATGGAATGGGTGTCTTGAGGGTACACGGATCCCAGCTGAATATGGCGAATGGAGGGCAATGACTCGTACGACGCAAGCCAGTCCAAGATGTCGCGCTTGTAGCATTGACTGAGACGAAGACTGTGCAGCGCGCGCGGAACGACGTGGCTAACAGTCTCGAAAGACGGATCCTCCCATCCGAGGTCATCCAGACTCAGAATCTGGAGAAGCGGTTTGGAGCAGACGAGCTGCAGCAGGTGGGACACAGAGTCGAATTGGGCGGCCCAGATCTCAAGATGGGTCAGAGACTGAAACCCGGCGAGCAGAGTTGACGTCGTAGCCGGGTTCATGCGCCCCCAGTTTATGTTTTGGATGAGGACCTCAGTGACGGATGGCAAGGCCGCGAGAACGGCGATGATGGGGTCCAGCCATTGGGAGTCATATTTATGGAGAGAGTTGGAGCTCAGCAGCTCCAGGGACTGGATATAGGGCTTGAGGGTGGATAAGGGGTGGATTGCGAGCTGGTGAAATGCCTTGCGGGGTCCATGGTTCAGTTCCAGATGCTCAAGGAGCTACTAGGGAGACTCAGCGACGGACTTGCGCGTTTCGGGGTCGAAGAGAGACTGGTCTCCCTCTGAAAATATGATGTCGGCTTGAGGCGAGCCAGGATTTACAAACGAGGCCGCAGGCGGTAAGGACACGTACGCCGTGCTGAGCGGCGACGTGCTCTATGATTATGTCGAAGAGCTCAGCGGGTAGACGAATCTCATCCATCGTCGTTGTGGAAAGAGGACGAATTCGGTTTTCCACCCTGATCCGTTACCACCATCTGCCGCGTCGAAATGTCCTTGCTCGGCCAACGAGCCTATCGAAAATCAAACACACACGGTTCTTGAGCGCTCATGAACGATGCTCAGCGTCAACCACCACGATAAAGCGACCAGTTCCCACCAACCCCTCGCTCGAAAATATGGAATGAAACTCCGCAGGAGCCTTCACGCCGCGCTGATACTCATTCTTCTCTGCTTTTATCCTCTCATGTATCTTCTGTGGCCGGGGTCGCGGACGGAAACCCTCCCAATTACTGCCGAGACAATTTTGGCGCACTGTAGAGCCTTGAACTTGACCCCTGGACCTCCAGATGGTTTCTACTTGCGTGAGGAATCGGATCGGTTCGTGAGTGGGACGCGACCAACGCTGATTCACAACGCGTCGATTTGGACGGGGCGCCACGATGGCAAAGAAGTCATTCAGGGCGACATAATTGTCGACAAGGGACTTATCAAGCAGCTCGGCGCCGTCGACTCGTCTGGATATGCCGATATCGAATTATTCGACGCGGCTGGGGCTTGGGTGTCCCCGGGGTGCGTGGCTCTATGTACAACTATTCGCCCCGACTAACCGTTATACTGCAGTTTGGTAGATCTGCACTCGCACCTTGGCGTGTATCCGTCGCCAGTACTAAGTGGCGCTATCGACACCAACTCCTACAAAAGAATCACCCAACCCTGGCTGCGCTCCCTCGACGGGCTGAATACACACGACGATGCATATCGTCTTTCTGTTTCCGGTGGCGTCACCACCGCGAACGTGTTGCCTGGGAGTGGTACCGCGATTAGCGGGCAAGCGTTCGCAATTAAACTAAGGCCCACCAAGGAGCGCTCGTCGTCTGCGATGCTTCTCGAGCCGCCGTTTTCCATCAATGACACCCACGTTGACCCGTTCTCGCGCCCGAGATGGCGGCAGATGAAGTGTGTGCTGTCATTGTACCCCAACTCGTTTTCTGCTAACCTTTGGTCGCAAGACACGCCTGTGGTAGGTCGCTGAAATATTGTCCCCGTGGCACCAGGCGCTAAGCCTCTATCTCCAGGTCGTGCATACACGAAAACTCGTATGAACACGCATTGGGCGTTTCGCCAGGCATACGATACCGCACGCACTATCAAGCGCAAGCAGGATGCGTACTGTGCCAAAGCTCTGACGGGCCAGTGGGCTGGTCTCGGCGACTTCCCCGAGGATCTTCAATGGGAGGCGCTTGTCGACGTCCTTCGCGGCCGTGTCAAGGTGCAGAATCACTGCTTTGCGGCGGTCGACATCGACGCAATGGTTAGGGTGAGTGCTTGTCTTGCTTTCCGTCTCAACCCTGAATTCTCTGTTTTTTTGTTGAACAGCTGACCAATGAATTCAAATTCTCTATTGCTGCCTTTCACCATGCTGGTTAGTTGTACAATCTACACAATCGTTTAAATATTAATATGCTGCAGATGAAGCGTACCTGGTCCCCGATCTCATCAAAAAGGCCTATGGTAAACACTCTCCCTTTGGCGTATTTTTCACCGCACCTGACGGAGATTGTAACCAGGCGAACCACCCGCAGTCGCTCTTTTCGCGACCACCGCTCGGTACTGGCGCGAAGCGTATCGCGGCTCCGAGTTCGCGCCCCGGATTCTTGCGGACACCGGGCTCGACGTCGTCATGAAGGTGAGCAGTTTGGCAGTTCGACCCAGTACTTACTGCGATCATCCCAGAGCGACCATCCTGTGCTCGACTCGCGGCATCTGGTCTTCGAGGCGCAGCAGGCGCATTACTTTGGTCTAGCGGAAAACTTGGCGCTCGCCTCCGTGACCAGTAAGACATTATTGCAGCGTAAAGAAGAACTAACCGTGTCATACAGGTACCCCTGCGCGGGTTATGGGTCAGGATCACAGAATTGGTCGCCTGATTGAGGGCTATGATGCAGGTGAGCTCGAGACTCATCTTCCTTTACACATGAACTAAATGTCTCCAGACATAATCATCTGGGATAGTCACCCGCTTGCGCTCGGCGCAGCACCGACGCAGGTCTTCATCGACGGCATCGCCCAGATCTCGGAACCGTTCGTATCCCCCAAACCGCCGCCCGCACAGCACGCCCCGGTGACCCCGAACTGGGACCAAGAAACCCAGAACACGATCAACCATGAAGGGCTTCCGCCGCTTGAGCCTACGAGGGCGGAGGCGTCCGTGGTGGTGTTCGAGAATGTGGGAAGTATGTTCGTGAAGGATAGGCAAGGAAGGAATGTGGTGGAGGTGTTTTCTGCCACGAACACCGGCGAGGATCGAGGCGTGGTTGTTGTCGATGAAGGCGAGATTATCTGCAGCGGAGTGCGGGCATCGTGTCTCGGGGTTTTGCCGCCTGCCGGTGTGCTGTATATTGATCTGGAGGGCGGGTCCATCTCGTGCGCGTTTCCGGTTGCCGACTTAAAGTCGGACTCGCTGAATACTGCTCTCCAGCCCCGGACTCTTGACATACGGCAGCTTCCTCGGGCTTTCCCACATTTTCGACGAACGTAAGTCCTAGCGTCATCTTTTGCTCCAAAGCCCGTAACTCATGCAAACGCAGGCTCTACCAACGACGGGCCAGTATCCGACGTTTTCGAAGGCGTTCCCTCTGTCGTTGACGGTACCGTCATCAAGGCCGCCGACGGATTACTCTTCGCATCGCGCGACGCGTTCATCGCGTACCGCAATGGGGTGACATCTGCCGTCGCCGCGCCGGGCGCCTTCGTCTCCGGATTGAGTACAGCCCTCGTTTCCGGGCTGAGTACGGTCTTCCGCACCGCTGCAGCGCACAAGCTCGTCGCCGGTGCGGTCGTCCAGGAGGTCGCAGCACTGCATGTGCAACTCTCCTTGAATTTTGGGGTGAGCGTAAGCACCCAAATTGCAGCGCTGAGAGGGCTGCTCGTCGGTGCCGGAGAGAGGAAGGACGACGTGGTGAGGAGGTTTCGGGATGTTCTCGAGGTACGCTGCTTGCGGTCCCACATCCCCGTAACTCAATAGGTCCTTGCAGGGCAAAATTCCTCTCGTCGTGGCTGCGGAGAACGCCGACATCATCGCGAGCGTGCTCGCACTCAAGGAAGAGGTTGAGGGCCTCAACGGGAACGCCATTCGTCTCGTCCTCGCCGGAGCAACGGAGGCGCACATGCTAGCGAAGGAAATTGGCCAGGCTGGCGTCGGGGTGATCCTCCAGCAGCGGCCCTTCCCCTCCACCTGGCAGGAACGACACATCCTCCCAGGTCCGCCACTCTCGCAGAGGAGCGCCATCGCTGCGCTCGTGGCGCATAACGTCACGGTCGGCATCGCGGCGGGTGTGCTACCAGCCACCGTAAGAAATACACGCTTCGATGCGGCTTGGGTATGTTAGAACTTTGCATGACTTCTCCAGCTGAGCTTTCTTTTCCCTCCAGGCCGGGCTCGAGTCAAATGGCGTGCTGAACCGAGCAAATGGAATTGCGCTGGCTTCAACGAACCTGGAGACGCTATTGGGGGTGGAGGTGCCCGATACTGATCTTGTGGCGACCAAGGGCGGCACAGATTTCGAGGGAACAGTCGTCGCAGTTATTTCTCCGCGCTTCAAAGGAGTCGATCTTATGTAACGATGTGGTTCATGCACACATCCATATGAAACAATGTTTTCTGAAGTACCATGACCGACGAGCACTACTGCGTTGTTCTGATAATTTGGTTGAGGCGGGGTGATGCCATCACTCCCCTTCTTGCGCGTCCACGACGCCGTTCCTCGAGAAACCGCTACCCTCGCTACCTTAGCTCAGAACATCGACATCCATTCGGTTTACAAGAATATCCTATACATTTGCGCATTCTACTTCTTCAAGGAAAGGGTGTCGCCGCCAAGAACGGCGCAATGACCAGGTGCTCCGGGTCCCAAACTCCAGCGGTGTAATAAATATCCGACTCAATCCACCCTCTAACCGTCTCGATGTTCTCCGCCTGGTAGATCATCACCGATCCAGTCTTTGAAAATTTAAATTGTTGGTACGGTGCTGGGATGGGTACTCACCAGCTTCCTGTCGCCACCAGTAATCGACTCGGGCGTCAACATGGCGCCTCCAACCACTATCGACGCACAGGACTCAGTATGTACTCATCACGGCAAACTGTGAAGCGACGCACGGACATGCCCATCGGCAAGCACTTTAGCTGCATTCTCGAGGTGCTTGGCGCGGACGGATAGACGGCGCTCGAAAGCGCCTTCGTCGGTCTTGTCGGGCGCGTAAACGATGAATTTATGAAGAGTCGGCGCAGAAGACATGGTGGGTAAAGTTAAAGACGCGGAGCGCCCAAGGAACGGCCACGGCGGTCCGCTCGGGACGAGGTATGATCTTATCCTTTATAAGTAATTAACGCCCTTTCACGAGCACAGAAACTACCCTGCCAGCGCAGGTGTTTGGGTCAACAATTTACGGCTCAAACGTCGATCAATCCATACCGGTAATTCTGTAAAGAGTTTGGACTTTGCTCTGCAGTTGTACCGAATTCGAAGGAAATATAGCGAACTGAACTGAGTCCAACTTCCGCCATCCTGACTGTCAGACACCAGCTGGACCGGAACCAGCAAGCCCCGGTGCGGTTGGGTTGCGGAAGAAACGCCGGCGGCGACGGCGGCGGTACCGGTAGGTGTCGGGGTAAATGTGGTGGAGGCAGGGCAGGAGGCCCGGAGGCAATAAAGGCGCGCCGCTCGCATGAGGAAGGCCGCTCATGGTGGGTAAGAAACGCGTCGAGACAACGTGGAAAGCCAAAAGTCAGGGCGAGCTGGGGTCGACAGGGAGAGCGAATCGCCCAAGGGCATAGAAATATAGAATTATAGCAATATACAGAATAAGAATAGCGCACTGGTCATAAAGGTCATTACATTATCTCCTCTGAACGCGCGCGTCGCCCTGGGGCTGGCTCATCCGAGTCCACCACCGTCCTCTTCTTCTTCCACCGATCGTACGGTTTGGGCTTGGGCTTGCCTTTCCCTTTAGCGCGCTCCTCCTCCGCATGCAGCCCGCGCGTGAGCGTGCCGATGCGGTGCTGCAGGTGGCGGATGCGCTTGCGCTGCGACGCGCGCGGCGCCGGCGTGTACTTGGGGAAGCTGTGCCCGGGCGAGGAGCGCAAGACGCTGCCGATGCGGGGCGATCTGCCCGACGAGGAGGGGGTCGCAAGGGAGGGCGAGGAGAACGCCGAGGACGGGCGGAGGGGTGAGGAGGAGAAGCTGAGTTCTGGTACTGCACAGATGCTGTTCTCTGCGTTCTCCTTGTCACCGTAACCCGAGAACGCGAGGGGGAGGATGGCGGTCTCGCCGTAATACTGGGTGAACGCGTTTTCGGGCTCGTTCCAGTTCGCGGGGTCGAGCTTGGCTGTGCGGTCCTCATCCTCCAGGTTGTCTTCTTCCGTTGGCTCGTCGAGGTAGACCAGCCCGCACGCGCTGAAGACGTGGGGGAGATTTCCCTTGCCTCTGCGCGAGTGGATCGGTGTCGTGTTGATTGTGATGTGAATTTGCAGGTGAGAGGAATGTTTCTGGACGAGTGTCAGCGACAGGAAAGAAACGAGGGAACACAAAGACTCACATAGACGATACCGCGCCCGGTGTCCCCGCCGTCTGGCCACACATGAGCGACGGTCATATCTTCCTCTGCCGTCCATTGTCGTTCATCGTCCTCCCGCGCCTTGATGTCCAGGCTGTCATCTTCCGCCTCCCAGTCGGGGTAGTAGAGGTACGGATCCAGCGCGCTCGACGAATACGCCCACGTATCGCCGTACATGATCTGGCCGGGTCTAAACGTCGCAGCATACACAGTCACGCTCTTCTTCGCCTCGAAGACGTGCGCATCGCCCTCGTCGTCCTCCGGTGGCACCTGCCCGTACGCGCCGCCAAAGAGGAAGCCGATGAGGCTCTTGAGGTGGACGAGGGTGTAGCTCTGCGGGACCTGCACGACGCGGTAGATGCCCTCGAGCGCCTCGCGCGGAACGCCGCGCTTGATGTACTGGAAGCGAAGGGGGAGGTGCTGGGAGAAGGAGGTGGGCGGGGGCAGCGCTTGGAGCAAGTTCCAGGTGCGCGTACGTCCGAAGGGATTCGAGGGCGAGTCAGATGGACAGGAGGGGTACGGAGTGGATAAGGACGAAGACGCAAAGGAAAAGGGGGAGCTTGGAACGCCTGTCGAGTGTCGTCGCTTTTTGGATGGTGAGGAGGACGGGCTGCTGCTGGGTAGAAGGTGTTTCGGCGTCATTCAGAGCGTAGACTCGTCTGTTTACGGGCCGATTATTTGGTCGGGAGGCAGCAAATCGCAGGGACGAGTGGAGGTGGAAGAGGAGCGAAATGTCACATCACGTGGATGTTACGGACTCTTTCAACACCTTTCAACACGCCACCATCTCACCCTCTGGAGGTTCGGAAGGGCGGTAAAAGCTCCTAAACGAGTGACTGCCTACAGGATAAAGCTCAAACCGAACCTTGCGCTGACTGGGGCGACTGTGGAAGGCTACAATTCCCAATTCAGCGTGTTGTTCTCCCCAAGTTCTCCCTAAGTATTCTCCCTCAGAGTCATGTTGCCGCCTTCTACCGACTCTTTCTCCCCCCAGACAACATACTGTTCAATCAGAGACATCTCCTTGTTCTCTTTCTCTCCCAGACATTGGCATTCTATCAGCAGGTACTCTCCGCTGTCTGTCCCCACATGTGCACACCGAAGCACCCGTGTGGAGGGTCGACCTTTGACATCGCCCGCGACGGTGAATGAAGCGGATCTGATGGGGACGAAAGCAAAAGGCCGGGTCACTGTGGGGCCAGCCAACACTCCTCCGTTCCTCCAAGCCATGCATTCAGAGTCTCCCTCCCCCTCGGAAGTTCAAAATTTCATCGACACCGATTTCGACTACATTATAGTCGGTATGGATGCATACGAGGACCCAGAGAATCTCGGTTGATTCCCGTTCACATACAGGAGGAGGTACCGCAGGCCTACCAGTTGCGAATCGGTTGGAGATCTCTCGAACTTCCATTCCCTTTTTTCATTCTCCCTAGACTTTCTGAAGACCCGAACGTCAAAGTTGGGATTGTCGAGGCTGGACTGTTGATCGAAAATGACGAACTCATCGACGTTCCTGGTATGCGTTTCTTATCCCGCTCTTGGTTGAAGTCGCTTATGTTGTCCCAGGAAAAATGGCGATGAATAATGGCAACCCCAAGTATGATTGGGTCTCCAGGTTGGACACTTTTCCTAGGAAACGAACGGCCACTAACTGTCGGGGTCAGCACCGCACCCCAAGCTGGAGCGGGTGGCCGTTGCCTTCCCATATTTCGGTTCGCAGGTTTAATTTTGTCTGTAAAAGTCGTCCCGATGCGACCAACACAGTGGGAAACTCCTTGGCGGGTCTTCCGCCCTCAACTACATGGGGTGGGACCGTGGTTCAAAGGAGGAGTACGATGCCTGGGGCCTCCTCTCTGAAGCCGAAGGTGGTTGGAACTGGGTCTCGCTGCTTCCTTTTTTCAAGAAGATCGAAGATGCGTCCGCCGCTGGCCAAGACTTGGCGTCCGACTACTCCCTCTCCGATGGCCACACTTTCAGTCCCGGCATTCCAACCGAAGATGCTGCCGGGGTCGACGGCCCTATCAAAGTTGAAACCCCTCCTGATTCCTTGGTTGTGTTTCTTACCGCCCCTCTAGGTGCACTACAATCTATGCAACACCGAACTCACTCCTGCCTACGTTAAAGCCTGGAATACCCTCGGCCAACAAACCAACTTGAATCCGGTACGTCTCCAAAAAAACTCCGTAGTCCCCTTGTACTGACGCTCACTGGCAGTACGGTGGTGATCCCCGAGGAGTGTACAACTGCCGTATAAGCGTAGATCCAAAGTCCGGAAAGAGTTACCGCTAATTCAGCATATTACAACCCTGTCGCGTCCCGCACGAACCTGAAACTTCTGACGGGTGTCCAGGTAATTGCTTTCAGTGCCCCAGTTTCCTACTCTATACTTACGCACCTCAAAGGTGACCAAGGT
Source organism: Mycena filopes (assembly GCA_029281495.1). NCBI lineage: Eukaryota > Fungi > Basidiomycota > Agaricomycetes > Agaricales > Mycenaceae > Mycena > Mycena filopes. The sequence goes on along the minus strand of JARIHR010000099.1, from coordinate 122,744 downwards.
CCTGTTCCAGCCTGAATCGGTCAACGGGAATCGGATTGCGACTGGAGTTGAATTCAACGCGAACGGAAAAGCTCATTCGGTTTATGCGTCCAAAGAAATCATCCTCAGTGCAGGAGTCATCCAGACCCCCCAAATTTTGGAGCTCTCTGGTGTGTTCTACGTATTATTTCCCCTTCCAGCATCTGAACCACCCAGGCATTGGTAAATCCGAGCTGCTGAAGCAAATGAACATCGAGACCTTGGTGGATCTCCCCGGTGTGGGCGAAAATCTTCATGTGAGTTCTCTGCACCGCGCATACTCGCTTCCTCACGAGAGTCGACAGGATCATCCCTTCACCCACATTCACTATCAAGCGAAACCGGGTGTGCGGACCTTCGGTACGTTACAAACCCTTTTCCCAGCCCTGATCCTTACTTCCACGTCCAGACGAACTCGGTAAGAATCCCGAGTTCGCAGCTGCGGAACAAGAACGCTAGTAGGTGTACAAACAGGCTTGTGTATAGACTACTAATCCTCCGACAGCGACACGACTGGACAAGGCTTCATGTCGGCCAACGACGCCATGGTCGCATACACGTCTCTGAATGAAATCATGGACGAGTCGAAACTATCTGCTAAGCTGAATGGGATTCAGACAGGCGGTAAGGATGGGATACAGAGTGGACTGTTGCAGCAGCAACGCCTTATTCAGCTCGACTGGCTCAAGGAAGGCAAACTCCCCCACCTGGAGTTTATCGGCTTCTCGCGGGGCCTCATCAAGCCCGACCCGGACGAGTCCTACCTTATGCTCAGCGCCGGTTTGCAGGTGTGGCTTGCTCAATGCGACCTATAACCTTCCGTAAACTCCTTTGTAGCATCCTCTCAGTCGGGGGAGTGTCGTAGGTCGATCCCTCCACCGACCGTCTCGATTTATTAACTTCGCTTTGTTCCCTAAATAAAGCATATTCAAAGCTCGAGCCCGCTCCGACAGCCCCTGATTAACCCAGGATATTTGACCGAAGAATTCGGTAAGCCGCTGCCAGTTTGCTGGTGTCTTACGGCTATATAGCACACCCATAGATGCATTCTCCCTCCTGGCGGGTTACAGAGCGCTCGAGAAGCTCGCTCAGACACCCCCGCTGGCGGACCTGATCGCGAAGCAGGTGTTCCCCGCTAGTCCGCTCTCCGACGGAGAGGTGATACAGTGAGCGGATACCTCCTCGAACGAAGCACATAACGCAACCTGTTCGCCAGATACATTCGACAAAGCTTTATTGTGAGTAGCGTGAATGCTTGACCTTGTCCCAAAGGTTGATCCATGTTCCTCGGCAATAGTCCGGTGGGCATTATATGGGTACGGATGCATCCCCGCTCTTTCCGATACCTTCTGATAACCTCAGGTACCGCCTCGATGGCTCGTCGCGACCTTGGCGGTGAGTTTGCAGACAGAGGCTCGTTATAGGTGCTTGAATTTTTCTAGGTGTTGTTGGCAACGACCTGAAGGTGCACGGTACCGCCAACCTACGTATCGCCGACGCCAGTATCATCCCGATACCACTCGCGGCACACATTCAAGCCACGGTGTACGCCATCGCCGAAAAGGTACCGTTTTTACATCTTGGCAAGGTTGTATCTTATTCGATGCCCAGGCCGCGCATCTCATAAAGTCTGGGAAAAATTCCGACCTCGACACGAGTAATTTTTGAGTATGTATGCAGCTAGAACTCCGAATATCAATCATGCTCCTTTACGTTTTGAACTTCGTCCAGATCCCCGAACGTGTAACAACGGAGTTGCCTTAGATTCCCTAGGTTTTTCGTGCGAATTGAGCAGTCCTAGAGCTCGCAGCGCGCCACTCGCCGCAAAGAGGGCCAAGCCTGAGAAATCGCCCAAAGAACGTGCCACGGCGCTGTCCGCCCGGGACAAATATCAACAGTCCGCGACGAAATGTTGGCGGTGGATATCTTGTAGATTGCTCGCCCGGATATTGTACAGCAATATATATCTTGGCCAGCCTTTGGTCGACGGTGTTCGGCCGATTGCCGCCGCGCGATATCTCAACCGGATGACCTCGTTCTCATTTGGTATTCGGAAGCTACTACGCTCGCAGCTCATCACTCATCGCCAGTACGTGAAACGAGGAAACGGGATTCGCTACCAATCTCGTGGGAGCCCTCCTGTCATCGCTGGCCGATGGTCCTCGTGGCTTTAAGAAGCCGGGTTTATGTGGGCGCAGAGATCCACCATCCTCTGAACTCACCGCCATGGACTTCCCCGCCCCCTCGCCCCAGCTTCAAACCGTCCTCGCGTTCCTCAAAGGCATCCGCGAGCAAGACCCCGACGAGATGTTCTCCTATATGACGGACGACGTAGAGTACCATTGGGTCCCCTCCGGTTTCGATACCCTCGGCCCTCGAGTCAAGAACCGCGCGGAGACAGAGAAATGGTTCCGGGGGGTATGCGGCACGTTCATAAAGGACTTTACGGTGAGTCCAGCAGTCGTCGTCGAGCCCAAGAAGCTGACTTCGGTATAATAGACCGTCATCCACGACTATGTCGAGATGCCCGACGGGAAGATCATCCTTCAGGTGAACACTTAACGAACCCGCATTGAGCAGAAAGAAGAACTGAGACCCGCCAGATGTTCTTTACTGGGGAGCTGTTGACCGGAGACGGACGATACGAGAACCACTGCATGTGGACCTTCCACCTCACCGACGGCCCTGAACCCAAGATTAAAGTCCTGAAGGAGTTCTTCGACTCGTTGCATTGCGCTCGTGTCCGGGGATTGCTGCCGGACGAAAAGGCCGAGAAATCATCGTAGTTTCACAGCGAAGTGTTCAAAGAATAGTCTGAAAATGGGCCCTCGAATCACCAGTAATATGGGCTCGTTACATGAACTCGCGGAGATCACAAACGAAGCAGGGTCGGCGAATTCATGTTGGGACAATCAGGCTTATCTGATTGCTGGAAGAGTCATTGTTGGAAGAGTCATTCAGTATCTGAAAGTACAAAATATCGCTGAAGACTCGGAGGTGTGCGATACTCAGCCTCCTTTTCTTGGCCGATCGTTTTCAACCGTGGGAATGAGCTTAAGCCGAGATGCCGAGCATCATCGACTGAGTTGAACCGTGGGAACGGTGTCGATATTACTCCCAACTATACAAATCGCACTGCTCGACATGCTAGAATTAATCTCCAAGTGAGAACATCTCCCTCAACATCCCGAACGGATAATATCAACAGCCTGATCTGCGGTCAGTCACGTCCTATTACGTTCCGGACAGCACACCTTTTCGGCGATGGCGTAAACCGTGGCCTGTAGGTGGGCACCGACTATCATCGGCATGATGCTAGCATCGACGACCCTCAGGTTGGATACTCCGTAAACCCTGAGATTCGCGTCGACCACTCCTGCAACTCGATCAGCCTTTGTCTGAAAGTCTCACTGAGCGTGTACCTCCAAGGCGACGAGAGGCCATTGCGGCAGTTCCCGCCAGATGATCTCCAGTCTGGGCCAGTATTCAGCTCATATACATAGGTGACAAGTGAATTCGAGCACAATAAAGGTTGAAGTCACGAAGCTGTGGGAGAATGAGTGTTGTTAATATTGTATCTTTATGACGGTGCTTACTCGTCGAGGTTCGCCGAATTCACCGTCGTCACTGAGGGGACATCTTGTCTCTCCAAGAGATCCGCAATCGGTTTGTGCTTTGTTACTTCCATCACAATACTTGTAAAAGAGCGAAGCGAATGTAGGTCTTCCGCGAATAAATCAACGAGCAATCCTCGAAGGTGAATACGCATACCGTAGTCAAAAGAGAGATAATTAGGGTCGATGACCGGGTGCGCAAGGGGGTCCGTGCTATTGATATGCTGTTGGTCCAGCGAATCAGGTCTAACATTCCGAACGGTAATAAATTGGCACCCACAACAGTTCCCCGGCTAAGCGGGTGCTGAGGGGAGGCTCGGTCAGCCCATTCGAATCGGAATGCCAGTCGGACGATCTCACCATTAATCCAGAGACGACACACATATAGTTGGTGTTGTTGGCCGGGTTGATTAATCCGCTTGATTGGGTGATAAACTCCGCTTGGGGAACTGAGCCATCCCGAAGCCATCGCAGTTGAATCTCGAACTGAAGACGTTGGAGGGGCGACAGATGGGACCCAGAGAGATGTCCGTGCAGCTCGGCTATGAGGTCTTGCACATCTGCCTGCGGGAACATGGTGTCGTTTGAGCTCAAGAACACCAGGTTAGAGCTGCGCGTGTTGAGAAACCCGGTCCGTGTTTTCTCACTGCTCGGCGGGTCAGGTGGGGCGACATAAATCATTGGGAGGCTTACTAGAGTGCAGTCTGCTCCTCCAAAAATGTCGCATTATAGCGCAAGATATCTAGCGAGGAGGTGAACCGCAGCGTAGACTGAGGTGTTGTGAAGGTACGAACCAAAAGTTGTGATGTTCGGAAGGGCGACCCACTGACTCGTTGTATAGATGTGATCCTGTTATGAAGTGCCGTTAATAAATCGTCCAGAGAGGAAAGACTCCGCCTGACCTGAAGGTTGCTTCCTACTCCGGGGAGGTCTACAAGTGTCTCGATTCCAAGCCCCGACAAGATTGTCTTGTTTCCAATGCCTACTCCACAATAAATGAAAGCTCAACGACAATTTTGGAGAACGTACCGGACAACTCGAGCAACTGCGGTGTTTGCACAGCTCCTGCGGCGATTATGACTTCCTTCGAGGCATGGGCCTTGTAGGTGACACCCCTGTTGATGAACGAAACACCGGTAGCCGTTAACTTATCCCTGGCATGTGTGCGTTTCCCGAACAGAACTTGGGTCGCCTGTGAGACACTCGTTCAGACATAACTCGACATCCGAAACGTAAACCAACCTGAGCACCGGTGAGGACATGAAGGTTCTTACGAGCGGAGGCAGGGCAGTAGTATGCCGTTGCACTGTATGACCGCACTCCGTCGGCAACGGCGGTGCGTTCATTTCTGACCCCGGAGGATTTACCTTGACGTTCGAAGCATGTCCGTTAGTTTGTCGGACTCATTCAGAAGAAGTAGACTTGCCGCCTACCTGAACACAACCGTCAGCAAATCACTGTAACTGTGGCGAAGAAACACTTACGGAATTGGGATTCGTCGGAACTTTGAGGTTGTTCCAGGTCGAAGCAAGAGGTATCGCCAAGTCCCCGTAGATGGAATTGTAGGATGCCTACATGAGATGGACATCTTCAATTGTTCGGGAGGGAAGAGCAAAGCAAATTTCTCACGTGTATTGGACCTCTGAAGCCGTCGTCAAACTCAAATTGCTTGTCGGCGACAGCGTAAGCGTTTGACGATACTCCCGGGAACGCGTGGCTATTGGTCAAGTTGATTGTTTCCGACTTGATGAAGTAGGGAAGAAGATTGTGGAAATTCCAATCGCTGCCATCCATGAGAAGTTGCCAGGCGTCGTATTCGAGCTTTGAGGCGCGATCCCAGGCCAACAAGTTTATTCCCGTTGAACCACCAAGCATTTTACCCCTACAAACGTCAGGCAATGCAAATGAAACTGAACCAAATCTCACCGGGTTTCTTGGATTATCCTTCCCCCCGCATTATCTTGCGGAACCGTTTCAAAAAGCCAGTCGTACGTAGAGTTCCCGAATGCACGACCGCCAAACGCTAGTCCATATATTAGTCTCATTGAAGAGCCAGTATTATCCACACAGTACTCACCTGGTATATCGATCAAAGGATCGTTCGGGTGGAACACGCCGGCCTCGATGAGTCCAACATGAATACCATGATCTTCGGTCAACCTAGATGCCACCGTCATGCCTCCGGCACCAGAGCCTGTTATAGGACGATTCAAGTTATGTTCGCATGGCAGGTGCAGCACTCACCTATCACGATGTAGTCCAGGGACAAAGCGGAAAACTCCCTGGCAGTCAGAGACGGCACCACGCATTCCAAAGCAGCGGCACAACCAGCCAGGAGGATGACAACACAATATACTATGAGGAGGGAACTTGAATCGGCGAAGTGCGGCATTTGTGTTGAAGTGCCATGAACACCACCGCACCTTTAAATGAGCGTATCATCAAACAAGGCACAAAGATCTTGATTTTCTGGGATTCGGAAAGATTTCCGTTGCATTCGCGCGCCCACATGGATCTGACAGTGACACAGAGATGGGAACCAAGTGAGAACTAGTAGCATGACAGCGTGGTCAAGATAGATTAACGCCTCGCCACCCTTATAACTTCAAGGGGAATTTACCGAGCCTGAAATGCACCAGCGCGTTGGTTACCAACCCGTACTTCTCTGATTTGATACCATATGGGCGACCTATGCATTCGCAACGGCTTCGGTTCACAATTCGGCAGTTCGGCAGAACATATTCCCACGGTTGAAATACTCGAATCGAACACTACGCGCTAAACAAAGATGGAACTAGCTTTGAGGATCAAACCAGAGAGATTCGCTATTTAGATATCGATCTTCTTGGTGTCGAACCTCTGCTGCCTGTCAGTATGTGATGATCCGACGATACGACTGGAGAAGTGTGCCTACCTTAACCCGACTGAGCTCGACAGCATCCTCTTGCTCCTGGCATTCCAAGGTAAGCGTGGAACTGACAATGTAGCGCAAATTCCCTTACGCGCAGAACCGTGACATGAACACCAGACTGTCCTGGATTGTCGTTCCAAGAACGGCTGGTTTGAGCCTGGCTGGTGAGGTTTTGCCGCATCCCGGCGCGGGAGTTCAACCTGGAGGATTCGAGCCCATTTGTTCGGGAAGGATTATGAACATCCTTACAGAGATAGGAACGAGTTGGAATACACTGGATGAACATGAGAATTCCAAAAATTGGACAGAAGCAATTTGAACTTGCGTTTTGCGTAGAAGAACGTGATTGCAATCCATAAACCTGAAAGAAAACACGATTAGATGCAGCACAAATAACCAGCCTGACACTCACTTGTTGTTGGGAGCGCTTTCGACTAGGTCGAATCAAATGAGGTCAACAACTACGGCCACAGACTGAAACTTACTAGAATTAACATGACAGCGGCAGCGAGCCTAGAACAAAGTCAGCGAGCGGAAGACTCTGAGCAGTCTACGTACGCAGTGATGAGACCGGTTTCTGTCAGAGTTGTATCAATAAAGCACAGTTGTCGAGATTTGAAAGGTATTCACCAATGACCCACATAACCAGCTTATTCAGAATCACGTCGGTTCTAAAATGCATGAGCCGCTGACCGAAGAGGAACAGAAATGGCAACCCACTGGCGGAAACCGGTGCGCTCGCGGTGTAAATAGTAGGTCATGCCACATGTGTTGATAGTGTCCACGATGAGGTTGATGGAGAGGGTCGCGTCGACAAGCCAGTCGAATCGAGCGACAAAATCCGGCACATCTGTCCTCCCCGCCAGTACCATGATGGCGACCTGGGCCGCAAATGCTAATAGAGATCCTGTCCAGGCCACAAGAGTGATTGGCCAGGAATGAGTGAACAAGCGAATGCGGTATGCGAAGTACATCTAAAAGTGGTAGCGCAAGTGAGTTGATTGTCGAGGAATGAGAGGAGCATACCTGTACAATCGTCCCAATAGTACCGTCGAAAAGCGAGGATACATCGAAGCTCCAGTGAGTTTCCCCGAGGATGGCAGGGACACCATAAAAGGTCACGGTCAACCGGTACATGTATACCCAGATGAAAATGGTATGGAAGGACTCCAGGGTCCTAGCAACCGAAAATGAACAGATGTATTGCGGCGCAGTGGTCGACAAACCAGACGGAATAAACCTGCCAATCTTAAGTGTTCGGCTAGAGCGTAGCGGGAAAGAGGGAATCCATACCATGAGCTTTGTCCAAAGAGGGTCCTTGTTCGGGGTCGTCAAATAAAAATAAAACTGGACCGTCGTCACACCCCAGAGGGTCGATGAAAGAAACCTAGATCGAAGGGTCCTGATCATGAGCCCTGTATCATCACCGGAAATGCGGAATGCGGCTCACGTTCCTATCTGCAGTGCACCCAGGGTAAGATCGAGCTGAGACATGGTCGTTTCAATTCGCTCCGATGTCCCTCGCGCCCTGCTTATAACTAAAGTTCAATGGAATGTTCCGTCAAGATGGTACACGCCATCTGCTACTTCGAAAATGTGAATAATCCTATTTGAAGCAAGCGGCGGTGCTCTACCTCTTGTTGCACTCCACACGTTTCGAAGGAGTGGGGCGCGGGTTATGCCGTTCCAAGTTTTTCCCGATCCGACTCAATTCCCACACTTGACTGGTACTATCACCGGTGGAACGTTCTTCACGGCGTGTGGCACAACAGATGCCCGTCTATGGCCGTAACAGATGGCCGTCTGATGCCCGTATCGTGTGAGCACTTCTCGTAGGGCGGAAAAATCCCTACCGATTCAACCAGATAATTACCCACGGATTCAACACAGATTCGAAATCGCGGCAATAATAGGTGTATCATTGCATAGTGGTCTGAACAGTACACAATGGAGTTCCCCAACCCGTCTCCCCAACTACAAACGGTCCTGGCATTCCTCAAAGGAGTCAGTAGTCAAAAGCCTGAAGAGATATTCCTGCATCTGGCCGACGACGCGGAGTATCATTGGGTTACACCTGGTTTCGATGCCCTTGGTCCTCGAATCAAGAATTGGAACGAGACCAAGGATTTTTTCACAAAAGTCAGCGGCACGTTCGTGAAAGACTTCGAGGTAACTCCAACATTAATCTGGACATCGAGCGCAAATTGAACACATCTACAGTTTATCATCGAGGACTATGTCGAGATGCCAGGGAAAGTCGTCCTCCAGGTAGGTTCACAGAGCCTGAAGTCCACAGAGGAATGACTTGTGCGGTAGATGTCATCCACGGGCGACTTGTTGAGTGGAGCCGGAAAGTACGAGAACCAGTACATGTGGCTCTTTCACCTCACCGAGGGACATCACCCCAAGATCCAGCTTGCGAAGGAGTTCTTCGACTCGTTATACTGTGCGCGTGTGTGGGGGTTGTTGCCGGCGGACGAAACCTAGTGGTGCATAGGATATTGAAGTTGACCATGGATCGTACACGATACTCTTCCGATGCAACTTCAATAGTAGACACAAGGACGAACATTTGAGATTACCATCGCCAATTCTTCTGCCCCAATATCCCGAACCGCATTTGCCAATTATTTTGAGAAATCGAACCGTGGGAAAATGACGTTACGCTTTTGGTTGAATACTGTTGAACCAAAATTTATATCATACGAAACAGAAAGAGCTACTTGGGCCCCACGAGTATGACTTCCCCTGACAACGTGGTTTTCCTTCCATCTGGTGATTTTGAACTTAATAATGCATCTGTCGAACCTCGCTGGTTATGAATACTAGCTCCATCTTGAAAATTCGATTCCAGGAGATGGAAGCGGCAGAAGTTCACCGGGGTGGTAAGTTACTGCTGGTTGGACAGTTACGGATATATTTCCATGCATGAGAATTCAGGGGGATTACAGGAAATGGAAGCAGCCGAAGGTCACCAGGGCGGGTCATTCATCGTGGAACATGGTTCGTCAGACAGTTAGGAATGTGTGTTTCCATGCCTGAGATTCCGACGCATTGCGGGTGATAGAAGTGAGTTGAGATCTCAGACGAAGAAGGCAGAGTGACGCGTCGGATCCTGGGATTGGGACCGGCAACGAGAGGCTTGGGGAGGATTACTTACTCGTACACAGCCGCCTTGTGCTGATAATACAAGAATAATAGAAAGCTCACTTTCAGTGTATCTCCCTCAAATGACCAACCACTCCCCCGAGGCCGTTGTACGCCAGATGGCCAACACTATTTACACCCTGTTTCTCTTCACGAAATCCGACATAAAGACTACACTGGTTCCCATTGTGAGTTTGCTGGAATTTCAAGGAAGGGAGACTAACCCATAGCGCTAGGCAATCGGCGGTATGGTCGCCGCACCAATTTCATCCTTTGGGAACTTCGTCGAGGAGTTCCTCTGGATCTGGCTTCATCTTCTGCAATTTACGACCTCGAATCAATCCGGCACCTCGACGGCCGTTGCAGAGGACGCGGACAATAAACCAGACCGCCCCATCCCTTCCGGAAGAATGACCTTGCACCAGGTTCGGGTTCTGCGATGGAGCCTGGTGCCGGTTTGCTTGGCGGTGTCCTACCGATTCTCGACAGCAGTCCTCGCAGCGAGCGTCGCTGTTATTACCATCACTATCTGGTACAATGAATTCGGCGGCGGCGGCACCCACTGGCCGATCAGAAACCTCCTCAATGGCCTGGGATTTGGGTCATTCCAGGTCGGGGCGACTCTACTCGCATCGAACGACCGCACCCAGCTCAACGCCGTAGCAATTCAAGCTATTTTCTTCTCAATCGCCATATACGCTACCACCACGCACACACAGGACTTCAAGGACGTCGAGGGGGACGCGAAGTTCAATCGCTCGACGGTCCCTCTGGTGCATCCACGCATTGCCCGCCCTAGCGTGTTGTTTGGCCTCATAGCATGGTCCTTGTTGCTGGCATACGTGTGGGCGCTGAATGCTGTCGCGGCCGCGGCCATGTCTGCGCTGGGTGCGTTTGTGGGTGTGCGGTTTTGTACGAAAGACGGGAGGAAGAACGACCAAATCTCGTTCTACTGGTATAATGTGAGTACTTGAATGAGGTTCGAGTCTTCGGATGATTCTCACCTCACGCGCTAGCTCTGGCTCTCTTTCGCATACGCGTTGCCGGGATGGCATCATGCGAAGATTTACTTCGCCACTGCGTGAGCCGTGAATGACCACCGCGCGACTGCACTGAACGTACTTCTCGACTATCCTTTCTGTTCTCAATACCACTTTCAAATACCATCGGGTTTTTCGCGATATTCTGTTGTAAGAGCGACCGACTTGCTCTAGCAAATGCCGACATCAGTATTCAGAGTTGTACTCGATCAACATGTATATTCCGCGCCGGCACTTTGAAGATTGAGACTCGAATAGATTTAACTACAAGCTTGAGCGCCTGGAGAAACAGCTGAGCCGATTTGAGATGGTAACGGGTCAGAGACAAGTACCCGCATTGGACTGAAATAAATCCTTGAACGAGAGGACCGTAGAGAAGCGCATGTCGAACAGGCAGCCCCACGAGGGTCAGTCGTTCGGCGCTGGGCAGTCCTGGAAGCTAAGATGGGTTGCGCGCAAAGCCTGGACGGGCAAGGTCCACCGTGAATGGATTGAGTCCTAAGACGGCGTCGCAGAGCGACAGCATATAACGCATCGGGACAGGCAGACGAACGGGGTATGCTTTATCGCCGACGACGACGGCGTCGAACGCAGCGCAGTTTACCTGGGGAAAGCAGTCAGTCACCGTGGTGTCTACCTGAAATGATATGAGCGCACCTGGTCCGTGACGAGGATCGTCTCGAGCTCTAACGGCTGCACCACCGTACTGCCCACCGATGTGCGCCGACCGCCGGCTTGTCTCGCCACACAAGACTCGCACTGCGGTCGGGCGCCGCCGTGGCGCCGAGCACGGCAACCGCTTCGCTGTTGTCGATAGCCTCCTCCAGTAGCGCGCCCGCGACGCGCATGTCACCACGGTAAAGCAGGTGCTTGAATACGAATCCCTCGATGGGGTGCAGAGACGCGAAGAGAGCTGGGTGCCCAGACGAGAGTGGATGGTCCGGCAGCGCAGGCCAACGCCGAAGACGACGACCAAGGTCTGCGCGCCGACCCCTGGAAATCACGGAGTAATCAAGATAATTGTGCCATAGCGCGAGGAGGAGAAGCATCAAGCCTGAGGTCGTTATGGCTCTGCTTTAGCCATCGTGAGTCCCCTACTGTAGAGCAGGTCAAGGGATGCGTACCTGGGGCCCGCTGCATCCACACGTCGACGACCTCGCCCGCGCCCGAAAACGCGCCAGTCATGAATCACATAACACACTGTTGTGGAGCGACCGATGGGAGGAGGGAGGCACGATGAATTAGGGAGGGTCGAAGGCGTGAAGAAGGAAGAAGGTGCCGTTTGCGCGTCCGCGCCTCAGGTTCGCGGCGCAGTCGGTTAACGCTAGGAAGGCAAGGTCCAGGATAAGCACGAGAGGGAATAGGGCAAGGAGCACGCACTGACGGCCAGTCCAGACTCCCGACGCCACCCCACACGCTGATTCGACCGAGTGGCGTGTATGGAAGCTCCAATCCGTCGGGGCAGCATCGATCTCCCCTCCCGGCGCGAGCATCTTGCAGGGGTTCGGCCAGTCGCTATATGTCCAACTGCTGGAGCCATCGTAGTACACGTTAGTACACGCATGGGCACGTTCCGAGGGCGCAATGCAGTGTCCCAAAGCTTCCTTGGAGGGAACGAGCGAACTTGAGCTGCGACGCAAATCAGGCGCGTGTTCAACTGAACTTGCATCCTTGAAACTTGGAGGCGAAAGCGCGCGCGCGAATGATGTATGTTGAGCTGTATCGAAAATTCAGAAGGGAGAACAACATATTGGCAGTGATCAGGCGATTTGAAGCTCCGCTCCGGCCATCGAACCGGGACTCCGATTCAACAGAGCACCTGCGGTTGCTTGTCTTCCACGCGGTCCGAGCTCATTCGTTTACACGTTACCTTCACGGCCTTGCCATCGCTCGCGTTAGGGTGCCATCAAGTATCTTCAAGCTTCAAGCCTCGTACGTCTGCCAACGCTCAGTGCGGATGCCCACCCCGACTCTGCGCTCTGTCACTTTGCCTTGCGCAGCTCCGTATTCCCTGGGAGAAGCATTTCGTCTAAGTATTCCACAGAGCAGCACGCTGGGAACAGTTCTCCTGCGACGGTCCGCGGCGCAGCACTCTACTTCTGCTAGTGTCGACTTGGAAAGTATGAGAAATGGCCTCAGCTCGACGAACGCTGCCTTCGAGCGTACCGTCACGCAAACCTCAATGTATATCCGCGCCTTCCGAGCTTGGCGCCGACCCGACTCAACGTTCATCTCACAGGTTTTTTATGTTGCCGACTCTGCTCCGCCCCCGCCGTCAGTCCGTCTCTCGCTTTTCATCTTGATTTCTGATTTCTTTCCATTGCATATCCTTTGTGCCGACAAGCCCCGCAAGTCTCGGGACGCCGCAGTCATAATATATTCTCCTCCATTCTCAAACTCTCCTCCCAACGGCTTCCCCATCCAACAGATTTCCTTGTCGGTCCCCGCCCTTTGCCGTTCGCAGTCCATCCTCCTCTTCTGTCTCGGTTGCTTCCGCAAGCTCTACCGCGTCCCAAAGCGCAATCGTGTCTCAGCAATTCGTAGACTGCAGGGGCTTTCTGCGTGGCCTCGATCAGTCTGGGGAATTGTTTCGAGGTTGAACCCCCTATTCAAACCGTTCTCGGCATCAAAGTAGTGGTGCCGGTGCGATGCCGACACGCGCTCAATGCTTGATATGCTCTCACTACCCTCTGCAACTGGATACGCACTAGATTCTTTGCTCAGTTTGTCCCGGATGTGCTTCCCTTCCGAGCTGCATTAATATTAAAGTCGGAGAACAGTCACTTGTTCAGTGATCGCCTGGGTTTGATGGCGGCCGGCATCCCCATGTTCAACTTCAAACTTCTCCAGTTATATTCTGCTGTTCTGTTGGTAAGAGAGGCCCGGAATACTCGTCTGACAAATGAACAGCTGCAAAGCGGGGGAATGCCGGCACAAAATAGCATGTTCGTTCAAAATCTGCTTCACACAAGCCGTGTATGAATGCATCACTTGATACTGCGGCCTTCCGCGCGCCGCTTAGGTTCGTGGAGGGACGACGCTAATAGAAAGGGAGTCGCCTTGATTCTGATACCGTTCGCTGTTGCGCTTTCTTTCGAGATCACTCAACTTCCTGCCGCTCATCTTCTGATATTCGAATTCTGAACATCTTCATCAGTGGATTCGAGGGAGGAACCACACTCACGCGTGAGAGGAATAGAAATCGTAGCGGCGGGCAATCTCGGCCAATCTCTTGATGATTTCATGCAACAAACGTTCTTTTCAATTCATTCCTTGCACCATGTGCAGATGTGATCATTTCGAGCGCAGTGGTTCTCATTCAGTAATGAGTTCTTTGCAAAATTATGGTTCACGCAATCGCCGAGCAGGTGAGATATTTTCAAAAACCGAACAAGAGCATCAAGAGATGGCGAAGGAACATCTGTCTGTCGGTGTGTGTGAGACAGGAAGCGCCGGCCGGTCCCAGCGCAACATCTAAGTTCTTCCCGCTCCAAACCTTTCCAAGTCCAAAACTACGACGGATCTCCGTGGACCCAAACCGGCGCAGTGCACCTCGTGTTCTGACCAAGTTGAACCCCCTTTCACCAAGACTACCGCCCCTCTTCCCCTACTCCCATGGTCACACCAGGACTTTGCTTTGCAGCGGGAATATTCCTGTTCGCAGTTTTCAAATGGTTGCGCAAGCCCGAGGGTTTACCAGGACCTCGAGGCTTCCCCTTGATCGGGAATCTGTTCGATATGCCCCGTTCCGACGCCAGTAAATACTTTGCCACTCTGCGTGCGGTGGGTCTGTTTTCTATATCGCAGATCCGCCAATGACTCTGCCTCAGAAGTACGGAGACATCGCCTACCTCTCAGTCTTTTCTCAGGGCTTCGTCGTCGTCAACACTCAAAAGGCAGCCTGGGATATCTTGCACGTGAAGGGAGAAACATCGGAGGGGCGACCTGTATTGACCATGGCGGCTGAACTGTCAGTTTTTTGTTTTCTCCCCGGCCATATTTCATACTCACATACTCTAGCTCGGGGTACGATCGATTCGTGGCTCTGAACCAGCCCGGGCCTCGCCTCCGTGAAGGTCGTGCATACATCCATAGTGCAATCGGCCCTCAATACGCCAAACAGTATGCACCCGAGGAAGAGGAACAAGTTGTGAGATTTCTCAACAAGCTTCTCCACGATCCCGAAAATCTCGAGGAGCACTGTGTATGGTAACCGATCCCCCCTCGTCGTCCTTCATTCGGTGATTTTTGTCTCTAGGGTGATCGCTGCTTGCATCCTCCTCATAACCTGTATGCCTTGAGTGAATCACAGCTCACTTCGAACTAACCGCGCTTGTTTTCAGACGGTCACATTGTGAGCGATGAGAATGACCCCTACGTCGAAGCTTCAACTGGCGTCATGACCCAATTCTCCGAAGCAGGGGCAACAGGTCGATGGCTTGTTGACCTCATCCCCGCTCGTAAGAACCGACCCTAGACATTTTTTATACCCTTAATTGACGGCGAGACAGTGAAATATGTCCCCGGTATCAGAGCCCGCGAGGCGTTTGAGGTGCCTTTTTTCTCGATCAAGCAGCAGATGGTATGTACTCCATGTCATCGTTATCGAGGAAATCCCTCTGAAGAACTTGACCATTAGATCGACGGCGTGGCGAGAAAGAGCCTAATGGCCTCTTATTTAGAGGCCTCACCATCCCTCACACACGAGCAAGAAGAATTCATCATATTCACGATGGGCGCCCTCTTGTGAGATTCAAACCTAGTCTGCTGGTTCGAAAATTTGACGCACATTCCTGTCGAAAAAGTGGTGCTGGTCTACATACTGTGCGTACGGTCATATTCTGTAACTCTGGTCTAACGGTCTCCAGATGGCTGGGGGGATTGTGGCCATTTTTCTTGCTTTGGTGTTGAACCCGACCGCCCAGAAAAAGGGCCAAGAAGAAATCGACGCTCTTTGTGATGGCCAAAGATTGCCCACCTTCGCGGACAAGAGATCGCTGCCTTACGTAGAGGCGCTCATTTGGGAGATTTTGCGTTGGAGTGCCGTCGCTCCGCTGGGAATACCCCACCGCCTCACCCGAGATGAAACTTACCAGGGATTGCGCTTCAAGAAAGATACATATATAATCGCCAATATCGAGCAAGTGCGGTCTTTCCTACAGTCAATTCACGACTCAACAATCATTCCAGAGCTATATTGTTCGACCCAGAAGCTTATCCAGAACCGGAGCTCTTCAAGCCCGAGCGCTTTTTGGGCCCCAATCCACAACCAGATCCGCGGAAGGCGGCCTTTGGATATGGACGGCGGTATGAAGCAAGACTCTTCTCCAAGAGCGAGTACTTATGGACTTCGTAGAATTTGTCCGGGAGACGGACTTGCTGAGCAGACGATGTTCATCATCATCGCTCGTACCCTGGCAACATTCAATGTTCAACCCAAGAAAGGGCAGGAATACTCGATGGCTCGAACGGATGGTGTAATCGTGTGCGTTCTTCAACTACGAGGTTCTAAAAAAGTCTAAATATTTTTCACCAGCCGACCTGTTCACTTCGAGGTCGACATCACCATCCGCTCCGAGCTGGCCAGAGACCTTCTGGCGAGCGGTTGATACCATATCCGGGAGGCATTTAGGCCATTGGTATCTGGAAGCAGCTCGAATTCAATGGCGGGAGACCTCAGCTTATGTAGAACTTTTCGCCCAAGATTTCCCGATTTATTTCAACGTTTTTTGAACTTCAATCGTGATCAGTACCACTAAGCCGTGGTGTAAAGGACATTCGATCGCCGCATTTCTGCCCGTAAAGACATATATACAGAGGACCTGGAGCACCAGTCTTACTTAAAGCTGAGGACAACTCGATGCATGAGTCGTCGTACGGTGTGCGCGTCGCCGACAACATGTCGCTGTGTGCGCGCACCTTGAAAGCCATTTTTGCAACCCTACCATACAGTCTGGGACTCAGAAGGCTTGCTAGTCTATTTTACCACCCGCTCGATCATTCATCGGGTCACCGACAAAGGTTGAACATCGCCGAGAAGCCCGAGTTATTAGGTAAGCGGGTGATCGCAACCCGAGTTTCACCAAAAGGACGCCCATCGTAGCGCAGACGCCATGCTTATTGCAGAGAGGGTACTAAATGGATGCAGTTTATGAAATATAAATATTCTCTCTTCGTCGGGAAACTAATATATCAGTTGCTACTCTGCGAGAGCGGCATCAATCCATCCCTGCGCTTTCAGCGAACGAAGGGATATGTTACATTTGAAGTCCAATGGATGTCTGAGAGAATGAAATGAACATCGTGCACCTCCGACTACAAGACACTAACCTGGAAAACCGATCCCTGAATGCGTAAGCTGGGGTGCAATTTGGCAAGGGGGAAATGTCGAAGACCGCCAAAATCCCAGAGACGGCAAGGAACATCATCGTGTCCGCCAAATCAATACCAGGACATATTCTGGGGCATATAAGTCGATGCGCAATGGTTGAAGAGGAACATCTCACCTTCGCCCCCCACCAAAGGCAAATTCGCGAGGATCGAGCTGTGGATTATTGCCCATGAACCTCTCGGGGGAAAACTCTGTGGGGTTGGGGAATATATCCGGATCCTGAGAGATGGCCCTATATACATTTTAGTAGAGCGCTACGGACGGAGGCAAGCGGAGACGAACCAAGCATTGATGAGGATCGTGGTATTTTTGGGGATCGTCAAACCGTTGTACTCCACGTCCTCAACGAACATATGAGGAATGCCCATCGGCGCGACCAGGCCCCATCGGTAAACCTCCGATATCAAGGCGGAAATGTATGGGAACTGATCCTTCTCCTCTGCAGTAGGGAGCCGATCCATGCGGTCGGTGAATGCGTCAATTTCGGCCTGTGCCTTCAGCTTCGAAGCGGTAGAGAGACACATAGCCAGATAGAATGAGCACAAGCTCGAAACAGTCTGAACAACACAATGAGTACGCGTCGTGGTAAGCCATAACACCTCACAGTATCGGATCCTCCAGCACTAGGATGAGACGAGTTGATTTCCGCGTTCGGTCGCTTCAAGGAGGCACTTACTAGATATTGCCAACAATCCAGGACAGAAAGATTTCATCGCGCGTCGGAAACTTGTGTATCAGCGAAGCACAGAAGCTCTCTGGCGCAACTCCCTGAGTCTAATGCGGTGGTAATCTGAGTCTTCCATTCGACCACACAAAAACGGACTGACCATCTGTTTCTTGACCAATCTGAACGGTGTAATCGATAGGTCTTTCTGAGAGGTCCGATATTGCTCAATCGTCTTTTTGGTGGATGGAAGCCTTGAAAAGACGTGTTTCACTGGTGAATTCGTCAGAACAAGGTTGAGAAATAGGACGCCAACTCACGGAAGGGTAGGATATCGACAATCCAAGCTCCGGGTTGAATAAGGTCCACGAATTCGAAAAGGGCCCTTTCCGCGGCGGTGATGAACGAATCATTGTATCGAGTGGGTCGATAACCGTCTGTAAAACGAGTTCAGTTCCAGGGTTCTGCCATGCGGCGAAGAAATTGCGGACATGCGATCGAGAGGGTGTAAGTTCCAATCAACCTGGTAGAGGTAAGTCAACAGTCGATTATTTGCGCGCTGGCTTCAATCAAGCTCACCACCTATTGTGCTTGAAGAAAAGATCCGGTGTCTGAAGCAAGTTGGAAAGATAAAGACCCAAATCTTGACGACGAAGGGATTTATCACGACTTGGAGCACCTCCTTTGCCCACCGCAGCACTGAGCTCCTTCCGCATCTCCCGGAATTCCTTGCCTGGCTGCCTGAGCACGATCGCATTGTTGTATCCGACACTGTAGGAGAGTTAAGTGGAGGCAACTCAGGCACGCCTAATAACTCACAGCTCTCCACACATGGTCAAGGTCGGCCGGCCACCACTCACGGCACTTTTGCGCACGAGAAGCTCAGATATCGCGCGGTGGTTGTTCAGGACCAGTATGGATTGCCCTAGCCCGTAGAAATAGGTGATATCACCTGTAATCCGTTAGCTTATGCAGTTCAACCCAGGTGTACATACCGTATCCCTGTGCATACCGATGAGCAATCAAGTTCGCATGAGGCCGAGCACCCACTGACCTTGGACACTGTCATGTTCTTCAACTTCCTTGCTTTGTCGCTCCTCGGAAGTGAAAGCAGGTTGCCGATGATCGGAAAGGGTTGTGGTCCGGGGGGCAGGTTCTGTCGTGCCAAAGAAGTCCGCCAGAACAATAGGAGTACCAGTGCGATAATCAAGGCATTCCGGACAAATGCATTCCCCTCCAAGAGGAAGAGAGAGTCGGCGACGAGCATCCAGGATATTGGGACTATATTCTGTGACTCTGAGAACGAACTCGCTTTATTATGACGGCCGTGAAACCATCGTGGTTGCGGGAAGCCTCGCGGTTCGCAATGTCCGTACAAGGTTTGACGCCAGGAGGGGTTGCCACAGATCCCAACCGAGCTTCTATCTCAAGTGAAAACCTCCACGGCGCGGGGTCAGACGGGGTCAGGAAGAAAGATGAACAAGATGCACGTCGATCTGAAGAACTTACGGAATGGCGCCTAATGGGGTCGCAGACCGAATCGGGAGTCATCACTGAGTCTCGCAGACGAATTCTCGGATGCCGCCATTCCAAGAGCTATTTGACCAATTCAATCGTCGGAGGAGATAACCACGGTGTGTTGGAATGTGTTATATTTACTTCAAGCCGAGTTGCCGGCTGTCATCTCCATCATTCGCGAATCCGCCCACAAACGCCGCGCTATTAAAGCAAGCCGATGTTGTGCGTGGCGCTTCACTTACACCATGTCCGACTTGGAGGTACAAGGTTTTATCGACACGAATTTCGATTATATCATAATCGGTATGAAGCCAGGCCGTCCACCTTGAGACGATGAATTGATATATTCTGCGCAGGAGGAGGTACCGCCGGACTCGCAGTTGCCAATCGGTGAAGCTGTTCCCAAACTTGCGAAGTGCTTGCCACTCATTCCTCCTTAGGCTTTCGGAAGACCCGAACGTCAAAGTTGGGATCCTCGAGGCTGGACTATTGATCGAGAATGACGACCTCATCGACATTCCTGGTACGTCTGTCATACCGCTCTCTCGCCTGAATTCTCTCATTGTGTCCCAGGCAAGAAGGCAATGAATAATGGCAACCCCAAATACGATTGGGTCTCTGGGTTTGTGCACTGTTCGAGCAAGGAGTGGCAACTCAATGTCCCGTCAGCACCACACCCCAATCCGGAGCAGCTGGACGTTGCCTTCCCATATTTCGGTACCAAGGTTTCGTTCTCTTGGGGAAAAGCGATCTAACCAACCCTCGCAGGGGGAAAGTCCTTGGTGGATCCTCTGCCATCAATTACATGGCATGGGGGCGCGCTTCAAAGGAGGAGTACGATGCCTGGGGCTTACTCTCCGAAGGCGAGGGCGGTTGGAACTGGGACTCACTGCTTCCTTTTTTCAAGAAATCCGAAGATGCGTCCTCAGCCGGCCGGGACTTGGCGACCGAGTACTCCCTTTCCGATAGCCATATATCCAGTCCCGGCGTTCCAGCTGAAGATGCCGTGGGCGTCGACGGCCCTATCAAAGTTGGAAACTTTTCTCTGTTTTTTGTTACATTGCTCACCACGCCCCTAGACGCGCTATAATATGTGCAACACCGACGTTGCTCCAGCCTATGTTCAAGCTTGGAATGCCCTCGGCCAACAGACCAACTTAAACCCGGTACGTCGCTGGAAAATTTTGCAATATGATTGAACTGACACTCACTGACAGTACGGTGGCGATCCCGAAGGACTGCACAACTGCCGTCTAAGCGTAGATCCAAAGTCCGGGAAGAGAATTACTGCGTATTCAGCATATTACAATCCCGTCGCTTCCCGCACGAACTTGAAACTTTTGTTGGGTGTTCAGGTAGTTGCTTTCATTCCCCCGGTTTCCTGCTCCATACTTACGCAACGCAAAGGTGACCAAGGTCCTGTTCAGGCCCGAATTGGTCAACGGGAATCGCGTTGCGACCGGAGTTGAATTTACTGCGAACGGAAAAGCGCATTCGATTTATTCGTCCAAGGAAATTGTCCTCAGTGCAGGAGTCATCCAAACCCCCCAAATCCTGGAACTCTCTGGTGTGTTCTGCGTATTTTCTTCCTTTCCAGCATCTGAACCACTCAGGTATCGGTAATCCTAAGCTGCTGAAGAAAATGAACATCGAGACCGTAGTGGATCTCCCCGGTGTGGGCGAAAATCTTCATGTGAGTTCTCTACCCCGCGCCCACGGCAATCATACTGGCTTCCTCACGAGAACCGACAGGATCATCCCTTCACCCACATTCACTATCAAGCGAAACCGGGAGTGCGGACCTTCGGTACGTTTCAAACCCTTTTCCCAGGCCTAATCCTTACTTCGACGTCCAGACGAACTCGGTAAAAATCCCGAGTTCGCAGCTGCGGAACAAGAACGCTAGTAGGTGTACAAATAGCCTTCTGTATAGGTTATTAATCCTCCGGCAGCAACAAGACTGGGCAGGGCTTTATGGCCGCCAATGACACCATGGTCGTATTCACTTCTCTCAACAAAATCATGGACGAGTCGAAATTATCTGCTAAGCTGAATGGGATTCAGACAGGCGGTAAGGATGGGATACAGAGTGGACTGTTGCATCAGGCGCACCGTCTTCAGCTCGACTGGCTCAAGGAAGGCAAACTCGCCCACCTGGAGTTTATTGGCTTCTCGCTCGGCCTCATCAAGCCCGATCCTGACGGGTCCTACATCATGCTCAGCACCGGTTTGCAGGTGTGTCTCGCTCAGTGCGCCCTAGAAACTTCCTCAACCTGCCTTATAGCATCCTTTCAGCCGAGGCAGCGTCGTAAGTCAAGAATTCCACCCACTGTCTCGATTGAATAACGTTTCGCTTCTGAATCGTTCCCTGAATAAAGCATATCCAAAGCTCGGACCCGCTCCAACAACCCTTGATTGACCCAAGATATTTGACCGAAGAGTTCGGTGAGTGACTGCTATATTGTCGATGAATTACGGCTGTAAATCAAACGCATACCCTCAGATGCATTCTCCCTCCTGGCGGGTTATAGAGCGCTCGAGAAGCTCGCCCAGACACCCCCGCTGGCGGACCTGATCGCGAAGCAGGTCTTCCCCGCTAGTCCACTGTCCGACGAAGAGGTGATACAGTGAGTGGATCCCTCAACAAGCCACGGATATTACCGAACCTGTTCTAGATACATTCGACAAAGCCTCGGTGTGAGTAGCGTGAATACGTGTGATGTCGACCAAGACTGACCCATATTTCACAGTCTGGAGGCCATTCCATGGGTAAGCACGGGGGATACCAGGCTACTCTTTCTTCGTGATCTTATGAACCTCAGGCACGGCCTCGATGGCTCGGCGCGACCTTGGCGGTGAGTTTGGGGATGATAAGACTCGATTTATACGCGTCTAAACTTCCTATCAGGTGTCGTTGGGAACGACCTCAAGGTCCACGGTACCGCCAATTTGCGCGTCGTCGATGCAAGCATCGTCCCGATACCGCTTGCGGCGCATGTTCAAGCCACAGTGTATGCTATTGCTGAAAAGGTACCGTTTCGTCGTGCCAAGGTTTCTATCTCAAGTCTGAATTTTTAATTAGGCCGCGCATCTTATCAAGACTAGTCTGTAAACACATCTTAGAGCGACACGAGGAATTTCCGAGTAGCTACAGTCCGGACCGTAAATCATTTTTTTCGCTACTTTTCAACATCGCCGAGATCCCCGAACGTGGTTGAAAAACGCAGTTGCTGCCAGATTTGGAAGGTGCAAAGTTTCCTGTGCAAATTGAATAGTCCAAGAGCTCTAAAAGCGCCAGGCTGTGACCGTGGACCGAGTTTGCGGAAGAGTCGCGCGAGAGAAAGAAAGGACCGGTGCATAGTAGATTAATCCGAGCGGGATCTTCCTGTCAGTGTCACAGCTCTGTGATTCCCGTCGTATCAATATGTACGCCCCGTCGCAATTTTTTCCCGCGTGCGTTTGTGGGTGCAAGTCGTGTACGCAAATGTCCAAAAGGATAGAGATCGGAGAACGAAAATTGACTGCATCTTGGTACCGTCCATCAAGGTGCGCGACGACACTCATCGCTTCCCTCGCCACACGTCCCTTTTTCCAGGTTACAAGTCGTCAACATTCGTGTGCACTCGGACTCTGCGC
This sequence comes from Mycena filopes, assembly GCA_029281495.1. Taxonomy (NCBI): domain Eukaryota; kingdom Fungi; phylum Basidiomycota; class Agaricomycetes; order Agaricales; family Mycenaceae; genus Mycena; species Mycena filopes. Next base: position 99,805 of record JARIHR010000099.1, on the reverse strand, counting down.
CGGAGGGGTTCTATCTACTACCATGAGCTCAAGTTGCTCAACGCGGCGTCTCATCACTAAGGCGCGGCCACTCACGGGACGGCGACTCAGACCCCTCAGGGAAATGGCAGCCCTGGACGGAAAGTGTCAAGCAGAGGCGGCCTCAAGGCCTGGAGCGTGATGAGCAGACTCCGCTCATGCTGCATCATGGAAACAGCACCCCTGCGTTTCTCACTTGTATATGAGGCGGCCAACACACCGCAAACAACCCTGCCCCCTCAAAAGAATATCATAGCGACAGCCATGGGTACTCTCCTCTCCATCTACGATGCCTGCTGGCCCCCGAAAGCCAAGTGGTCTGTAGACAACATCCCCGACTTGTCTGGAAAGACCATCATAGTCACCGGTCGGTCCACTTCTGCCTCAATAATCCTGAGGATTTAATCTTCTGGGAAGGCGGAAACAGTGGAATCGGGAAAGAGACTGTTAAGGCATTGCTCGCCAAAAATGCCAAAGTCTACATCGCTTCCCACGACCAAGCTCGCGTCGAGGCTGCGATTGGAGAACTGGAGAAAGCGACAGCCAAGAAGGCGTTCTTCCTCGAACTGAACCTGGACAGTCTCAGCTCCGTCAAGGCGGCTGCCGAAGCCTTCCAAAGGGTCGAAAGCAAACTGGACGTTCTCATAAATAACGCGTAAGCGCTCACGTCTTTTCTCTCTCCGTTCTCCACCTGAACCTATGCGACAATAGCGCGGTGATGAATCCCGACCCTGCTCTACTCACTACTGAAGGGTACGACTTCCAATTCGGCGTCAACGTCATTGGTACGTGGTCCCCTTCATTGTCGATTCCCTACTTAGCGAGAATAGGACACTATTATCTGACCCGTCTTTTGATACCGCAACTCATGGCCGCTGGCTCCTCCCGCATTGTCAACCTTAGTTCGCACGGAAACCTCCTCGTCAACGGGATAAACTGGGAAACACTCAAGGACAGTCCTGCACGCCAGAAAACGCCTTTGTTGGACCTGTACAATCAAAGCAAGTTCGTGAGTTACTATAACCTCTTGTAGTGAAGTTTCGGGGACAATTCTGCCTACAGGCCAATGTTGTCGTGACCTGCGAACTTGCGCGACGGTATGGAGACAAAGGAATTGTCACTACGTCCCTTCACCCTGGTAACATTTTCGTTAATCCGGTCTTCTTCCTAAGCTGAGCATAGACATCAGGCCTCATTGTCACCAACCTAGGGCGCACAACTTCTCGACTCGTCGTCAAAATCTCCGTGTGTGTTTCCTGGTCACCTGTCCCGAGACCTCCCTTATGAATTTATATAGGACTCTCTAGCATACAGCCCAACTCTAGGAGCGTTGACGACACTCTATGCCGCAACCGCGCCAGAAACGCTCAATGCAAACGGAAAAGTGGGCTTCGTACATGTTGCTGTATCGGTTTTAACTGATTTCCATGGCCAGTATTTCATTCCCTGGGCGCGAATAGGGAAGCCACATCCAAGTACATCCAATGTCCAAGTGGGAGCTAAACTTTGGGCGTGGTTAGAGGAGCAGACTCAGACTCAGAACGTCCCGTAACTTGGTTAAAACTGTAGTCTCACTGTTCTACGGCGCCGACCACTTCAGTTCATCCAAGATGTGCAGATATATGATTGATATACGTTTCCCGTATATATCGCGCTCACTTTGCGCCCTTGTCCGTTGTACAAGCCCTTTTGTGAGAATCCTTCCAATGGAGTTTCTGGCAGGAGCCGTCACAATATCTGAAGGCGAAGATTAGTCAAGTTGCATGCGATGGGACAAATCGAACCGAACCTGGCCTGCGAGCACCCGGCACACTTGCGGAGAGCGGCCGACGGGTTCCCGCACCAGGAACATCGATAAAGTTCGACCTCACCGTGGTTGAACCTTGCAGGCTGGAAGTTCTCCGCCCTCTGGCCATCCTCAAGATCCATGTCGCCCAACCAGGCCGCTAAATCGTCCTCCGCCTTTTCAGCGCTCGGTACGGGCTGGTCCACAGCGGACGTTGTCGTCATAAAGTCACCCCATTCCTCAACTGCTTCAGGGAATAACTTGACGACAGTCTGTTGCGTGAGTCGAAAGGTGGTCTTGGGCGGCGGAACGCCGATCCAGTTGCTAAAGTCGTCCGCGATCTTGAGTTTTCGGACGAGGCTCTGCAAGGAAGTCGACTCTGTCAGCACGGGCGCATAACGCAATGATAACCCGAACCTGTATCTCACGGAGATCTGGGCTGATATCCTCCTCCATCGTAATCCGCAGCAAGATATGCCAATAAAGCATGTTCTTCATGTGACGATTGTCCGGCGGGGCACTGGCGATGTAGGCCTTTGCGTCTTCCAAGGCGCTCGTCAGGAATGCGACCCCCTCAAGCCATTTCTTGTCATCCGCGGTGGACGCCTCCTGGACCATGTAGATCCCCATCTCCCCGGCATGCTCGACCGCACGCTGCATCATTTGGAACCGGAGGAACGGCGTGATGTTGGCGCATTTCATGCCTTTCTTCGCGGCGCGAAGACCATCGCGGGTGTCGGCGGCCAGTGAAAGCGCGTAATACGCATACGCGAGTCCAGGATTACGTGCCAGGACGACGTGCGCGACCTTAACCGCCTCAGGGACGCGTCCGCGCATGATGTGGAATTTCATGTCAAGGATATCCGCATAGTCCAACTGCGCAGGGAGGGCTCGGTCGCGGATTGCCTTTGCGCAATGCGGAAGGGCGTCGGACCACATTTTGAAGGGCAACCCGACGTCCAAGACTTCCCGCCGTCCGGTTGTCGGATTCTCTGTCTCGAACATTCCGTCCGAGATTGAAAACTCCGTTCTTCGAAGAGTGATTTAGGACCGCGTCAGAGGAGTGCTGCGCCTACTCACCGGGTGATGAAATTGGCTAGTAGGAGACCTAGGGAGTACAAATCGTGGTTTTGGACGCACGCCATCATTGCACGCTGGTAATCAACAGAGGTCTTCATGATGATGTACACCTCGCATTTTTCGAACCCGTACGCGCGAAGGATCTCGTTGAGATGGGACGGTGCAGGTTTGGATGCACAGGCGATGAGCTTCATGGGGTCAATCATACGCTGATCTGACTCGGCCGCTGGCATATGTAGGCGAACCAGTCCGCCCAGACAGGTACACCGGAAGATCCAGTCTTTGCTGCGCAGCCCAGCGACCAGAAACCGGGTGGTCGGTGGCGGTACTTTGCAGTGGAGAGTCGACACAGCCAGCAGCTGAACGCTATGGTCCACCATCACGCGGGACAACGAGGGCTTGTGAAGGGCGTCCGTGACGGTCTTCACGATATCCACCAAGTCGAAAGTGCGTGCCAGCCCAGGTTCGATCTTCACCCCCTCGTCGCTGAGAGCCGAGATAAGGCAATGGGAAATTGTGATGATGGCAAGCTCGACGGTTTTCGGATTGTCGGGGTACTCTTTGAGAAGGCGTAACAAAGGCTGATACGATTTGGCTATTTCCATTCGTATTGCGATTCCGCCGTGGTGGGTGACAGTTGTCAAGGCGCGCAAAGCGAGGTGTCGGCACGACGGTATGTCCACCAGTGGGAAGATTTGCTTCAGAAACCCTGAACGCAGATTAACGATGATTTGACTCAAAGTTCGACTTCCATTAGGTGAACGCACCTTTATGGAACAACTTTGTTCGCAGGATTGAGTCGACGCACATGCGCGCGTAAATGCCAGCTATGCCGCCCTGAATCCGAACATTGGAGCGACTCCCCGCATACACCCTGTCCAAACGACCATATATGGTCTCAAAGTTGGCATGTACGCGCTTGAGGCCGCTGCGGGTCGATATGTCTTCCCTGCAGGTCAGAAGGTTGGCTGCTGGGACCGCGTTCGACACGCACCGGGTAATTCGAGGTAGCGACAAAGAATATCGATGACCGCATTCCAGCCATCGGCAGGATCGAGGTCGCCAATGAAGGTGTTGAGTTCGGTATTGGAGGCGTCGGGAGGGCCAGACACGCTGGGCTTTACCCTCGCCTTGGTCTTCTTGCCGGGCATCGCTGATGAAAGGAGGAAGGGCAGGCACACGACATGTACAAACAACCCATCGCAACCCAAAGAGGAAGGCGGCCTAAAAAGGCAGTCGCATATTTAGCAGCCGCACATCCGAGGCCCGCCTGAGCCGGTTGCAGTCCAACCGTACAGCCGACTAGGAAATGATAACTAATTAGTCAAATGGGAGGGCCCGGGCGGCCATGGTAGAAATCTTACTTCTTCAAGCTGTCATTTTCCGAGCGACATCGGGATATCCAAGGCGTTAAATAGTGAAGCGCAGCGGGAGTTGAAGACCATTGCCGCTCACTCAAAAAGCATGACGATTTTACTCACCGGTGGAACGGGCAAATCCGCCAAACCCCTCGCACACACTGCGTTCAGACCCCTCGTAGACCCAGGGTAGACACAGGGTCGGTCTACAGGCGTAGACGATAGCGTAGACCGACTTGTGAGTCTACATAGGCCTACATGGGTCTACACGACGTAGACGCAGGTGAGTCTACGCAGATCTACATTAGTTTTCAATGTAGACCCATGTAGACCTACGTAGACCCACGAGAGCACGGGCACTGATACATGCGGCCAGACAGAATTTACAATTTTGAGCGGTGGAAGAAGGGAACGGAGGGTGGGTCCACCTCGGTCTACGAACGTAGCCAAGGGTCGGTCTACGTCACGTAGTCCCATGTAACCCAACGTAGGAACACCTGAGTCTACACGACCCCGTAGACCCACGTAGACCCACATAGACTCACGTAGACACATGTAGCCCAACGTAGACCTACCCTATGTCTACGGGGGGTCTGAACGCAGTGACAGCTGCTGCTGCAGGCCAACCAGCCAGTCGTGCTTGCGAACCGAAGCGGGAAAGTCCCCGCCCCATTCCAGGGCGTACGCTTTGACTGGCTCGACGATTCCACTTACACCATACCATTCGACGCCCACACCGACATCGACCGCGTCTACCTCATCCCGCCTCACGTCCTAGACATGTTCCCCCCGATGAAGGCGTTCATCGACGTCGCCGTCCAAAAGGGCGTGAAACGCTTCGTTCTCATGAGCGGAGGGTTGATCGAGAAGGGAGGGGTGGCGATGGGGCAGGTCCATCAGTACCTCCACACGCTGCACGTGGAATATTGCGTCCTGCGGCCCTCGTGGTTCTTCGGTAAGCCAAGTTGTGATTCAAATTAGGCAGAAGACTGAAACAGGTCGCGGTAGATAACTTCGCTCTGCAGTATGTAGACCGCATCAAGAGCCACGATGATATCGTCACAGCCGCAGGAGATGGCTTGATTGGATATGTGTCGACGGAGGACATCGCCGACGTCGCGTTCAAGGCGCTCGTCGACGACGTGATCGAGCACGACAACCCTATCATCGTGGGCCCTGAGCTGTTCTCGTATGACAAGGTATTCGTCCCGAAAATCTGTTGCGCCCTTCTCACTGTCGCCTTCGCAGATTGCTGAGATGCTGACCGAAATCCTCGGCCGCAAGATAACGCACACCAGGGCTGCGAAAGAGGAATTCATGCAGGTGTGGACTGCGCGAGGCATGCCAGAAGACTACGCGCAGATGATGTTCACCATGGAGGGTATTGTGGCGAAAGGCGCAGAGGAACGACTGTTTCATCGGGCAGATGTGGTCGGGAAGAGGACACTCCGTGCCTTCTTGGAAGCCAACAGAGAGGTCTGGGTGACGTCGAACTGAGAACGCGTGAACCCGTGTATATTACCACTGGATATATCATCTCCGCCGTTTCCCGCTTTTATTAGTCTCGAAGGCGTCTTCTTTCCGCGCGTCTACTCTATTCAAGAACTCGACCTTTTCCAGGTAGCCTCCGCCTCGACGGTTAGCGTCGAGCTCGTCTTTGACATCGGAGGGTTCGGCATTGACGTGCGCGCGCCAGTCCATCGCAGATTTATCGAGGGTCGAGAGTTTCTTGGCCTTTTGAGCCGGGATAGCAGCGAGGGATGTCTTGGGTTTGCGAGGGCCGGGCCGTTTCGCAGGAGGGCGTACACTGCTCGTAGAGGGACCAGAGGAGATCGATGATGGGTCTTGAGCATGGGGTACGGACGAAGAAGATGAAGCTGTCGGGTCTTCCGGTGGACGCCACAGTGGCCATTTCTTCGCATCGGCCGAGTCCGTAGGAACTTCCACCACCTCTCTAACTCGAAGATTAATAGAAATAGAGCGAATCTAATGAGAATTGAGACGCACACAGTGTATTCGCCAGCAAATAGATATCTCTTCTCTATCTTCACCATTTCCTTTGGCTTGTCTTGAGACTTGGCTTGAGGTGCGTCGACAGATGACTGAAAGTTCGCCCACAGCAGCTCACGCGCTCTGGGAATGGATGAATCGACGGCGTAAAGCTTTGAGGAAGCAGCAGCGTACTTTTTATTCGCGGCTTCATCCTCCGCCGTCGGTTTGGGGGAGCTCGTTCGCGCACGCTTCAAGTCAGGCTCATCGTCGGCTGAATCGGACTCTTGGAGGCATATAGTCAGTTGAAGGGCGAAAGGAGAGGCACACACCCTAACCTGCCTCGGCCGGTGGCACAAAGTCCGAGTCGTCTTCGGAATCAGAGGCGTCTTTCGAGGGAGCCGTGGACATGGATGTAGCCATGCCTTCGTGGATGTCGCGACGGGTGGCAAGGGTATTGGGATTCACCGACGTTGACGCCAGGACGGGAGAAGGCAGACGAGCGCTAGCCAAATTCGGCACCGACTCGGAAGTGATGTGATGACAAAACCTTTACTTGGTTCCAACCACCACCACGTTTCCTACATCTTGATGGAATAGGCTCGACAATCTGTACCATAAACCCCTCGTTCGCTCCCTCCGTCGCATCTGCGGTGAAAACAATTCCGCCCCCAGCCGCGCCCGCTCGGCCCGTACTCAAACCACCGAACTCGTGTTCGGAATGCCTCAATCCGGAGCACCCAGTTAAACGTGTGGCGTCTGAACCTCCACCAAAATGGTCGGCCGAAAGCACTTCCTTCACTCGCATCGTCCACTGTTTCGCAGCAAGCAATCTCCTTGAATTTTGACAGCGAACAAAGGCGAACATTTCCAGGCGGTGATGAAGCAGCGCATCTTCTCCGCATTCAGATACGCCGCGTGTCTCACCCGTCCGCATGCTCCAATTTCAAGACGGCGTATAGGGTATACCCCACTAACGGAACACCTCAGGAAGCCGCTCTGGCTCAGTATAAAACCGCGTTAGAGCACGAGCGGAACTCGAGAGCAGCTTTTCATGTCTGAACTCGATCTTAGCCTGGGTGCCCTTGAAATTGGAACGTGAGCGGTCCCCGTTATATCTGCGGTTTCTTGGGAATGAGCTTTCCATTCACTCAGGTTTCTTTCGTCCGCTCTATGGGGTGTCACGACGGTCCAGTTTTATTTGTACCTAACGTCCCCGAACAATGACCCTCGTTGGACAAAGCTGTTGGTATGGATTCTCGCCTTCCCCTTCGTCCTACATAGTCGATTGCTCAAGATCGGCAGGTTTACTGTGTCTGGTTTGTCGACCCATACGCCCAAATACATCTGTGCTGAATCAGTTTTCAATCCCCAGGACCCTGGAGTCCTTTCATACCATCTTCCTCTGGGTATACATGTACCGGTTGACCGTAACTTTCTATGGTGTTCCCGCCGCTCTCGGCGAAACCCACTGGACGTTCAACATATCTTCCTTCTTCGACGGCATAATTGGAGCCCTTGTACAGGTTCGCGCCACGTATACCCCTCGCGTACCACATGTACCGACTCACAACATCTCAGATGTTCTTCGCCTACCGTATCCGCTCGTTCACCCACTCCTGGCCAATCACCCTCGTCTCCTGGCTAGGCTCCCTCCTGCAACTGTCAGCTCTGACCGCCATCATGGTCATTGCCGGAAAGACGACGTTGGCAGACTTCATGGCCCGCTTCACCTGGCTCGTCGACGTGGCTCTCTCGATCAACCTCATAATCGATATCATCAACACATGCGGATTGAGTTACTATTTGTACCGCGAGCGCACAGGGTCAAAGGGTCGGTTGTTGTTATTCCTGTCCCTCCTTGCGGAATTCCCGGCTCACCCCATGCAGGACCGACCTCATTGTGGACAGGTTGGTTATGTGGGTCATCGGTGAGCCTATCTATTACTTACGAACCTCGCGGACTCCTCCCCTTGTTATTCATATATTTCCGCCAGAAACCGGCCTCATCACTGCGTGGGTAGATCTCGAGTGTGCATAAGAATCGTGTGGCTGATTAATTTCATCCCAGGGTCGCTGCCGCTGCCATGTTGATTCTGGTGAGTCTCCTCCATCTGTGGCCCTTGTTTCTGTTGACCCCTTTGGTTGATTCAGTCGAAAGCACTGCCAGCAACGAGTACGTCTCAGGTCATACCGTACACAGATTATTCGCGACCAACCGGATCTGCTCTAGGTTTATGGATCGCGATCTCGTTCTTCTACGCAAAGCGCAAGTCCCTTCTCTCACTCTCACTTGAATCATACAAATAATTCGCACGTCTATCCAGTTTATTCCAACTCGTTGTTGTCGACGTAACGACGCCCGTAAACTCTCGCGCAAGGCATGGTGTTAAATAATCCTCTCCAGGTTGAACGCTCGCGCCGCCTTCCGCCGAACCCTCGCCGATCAAGCTGCTCAAATCAGTCACTCCTGGAACGTCGCCCAGGGACAGACTGGTGTTCAGGTTACGGTTCTGCGGGTAAGCAACTTGGACTTCACCGTGACTCTTGTTACACGACTAACTCGCGAATCAAGGAGCAGGAATAGCATAGAGCTTAGCAGTGTCGGGGAGATTTCCCGGGCAGCCGCCGTCAGAGCGATACTAAAAAATTTCGAACAGAGGCTGAACGCCAAGAGTAGTATCAATATCTAACCAGTGGATCATTCTGGGTCGGTCAAGACTCGGAGCGGTGTTGTACAGCGTGGCTTTCAGTGGAATTGAACCGCGGGAACATCTTCTTGAGTGGATCATCAAGGCTAAATATTAAATCCTCGTCGAGGGGCTCCTGCGTCCGCGGTATGCGGCGCAGTATAATCCCGCACGATGCAATACCGCGTTTGCGTTGGATGGATTTTCAGTTACTGTATGTCGGCGGTCGGCGGTTGACGCAGCGAGTAGAACACCGGATGAGTTTGAACGAAGGGTGGGATTCTGTAGTACAAAACTAATAATATAAATGGGCGTACAGATACAAGCTACAGCGCCGCTTAGGAAGCGTCCTTGGGTTCACAGCGTTCACCTAAAATATTGAGGAACGGTGGCTACTTTTGTTTGAGCGATCCTCCTATGGCAAGGGGTAGGCCAACAAAGAAAGAACGAGGTAGCGGGTAAGACGAACCTTATGCAGCACCTGGTTCCGTCTCCACATATGATCGTGGGGGCATGAAATCTCTCGCGGAGGCAAAAGTGGCTCCCTCCAGCGCTCGTGCCAGGAAAACGTCGTCGCTGAAGCAGTTTAGACGCGAAACAGGAATATAAAGCGATGTAAGACTCACCGATCTGCTCGTTTTATGCGAAGGACATCGGGAATCCTGGAGACGAGTCCCGCGGCCGTGGCCCGAAGGCGATGTGGCATCGAGCGGTGCGTAAACTGGGTCACATATGGCGATATTATCTGTGTCGTTGGGATCGGGGCGGCGGAGGAGACGAGCGCATTTGCAGCGATGAACGCGAGCAGGTAAAAGAACTTCATGGCGAAAAATAAAAGGATGAAGGTAAAGTCGAAAAAATAATGTCTCTGGTCGTGGGTATAAGGTGAAGTTGAATTGTAGAGGGGGCAGGCAAACTGACCTGTTTGCGACCGGCACCTCAAAAGACGGGGAAGACGAAAAGGAATGAGAGGACATGACAAGCTGTGAGCGGCTTTTTAAGAGACTCCGAGTCTCAAACGGAGGAGTCACACAGCCGGTCGCCAGGTGGAGCGTGGAGCAGTCCGGAACGCCGATCTTCCGATCACATTCAAACACCGCTCTGTGCCAAGCCAGTGGCAGTACCGAAAAGTTCGAAATGATTTGGACCAGAAGGAAGAGAAAGGACCACCAGGGAGATGGCCTACGCTATTTTTCTCGACTTTGAATGGTTTCGCGATGAAATGGCAAGAAGAAAAAAAAATCAGGCGCTCAGTTTGGCATGTCCAGAAGATCGGGTGGGTTGAATTTATCAACTTCGGTAAATCCAACAGCGGCAAGCTGAGAGTAAGAATCTTGTACATTCACGGCGTCAGTAACCCCCGAAACATTGAACCAAGTCTGGAGCACAAAGTTCACATCTGGAAGTTGCCTGGAACCAACGCTTATACAGGTAACAGCGGTACGTTCTGGTTTAGAAGCGGGAAAGAGTCCGACACAACAGCTGAGATATGATACCAGGGAAAACAAGAAGGTACCAGATAGTGCCTGTCTAGGAGACGGTGAGGAATAAAGGAGACGGTTTTGCACGAACAAAACCCAGAAGGACAAGGGCAATAACCCCGACTCCAGCACCGACGAAGAAAAATGCCGCAGCATAGGGTTCTTCAAGTGCCGGATAAACGAAGAGATATATCACTGGTCCAACTATATTGCCGCTGCACAATCTCAACTTGTAAGAACAGACTTTCTGGGATGGAATGGGAACGCTCACGGAATGACGAATGTCGCCAGACTCAGCGCGGCCAGGAATTTGCCAGAGTCAACAATCCCGTCGTTCTCGATTCCCTGTGTGTGGAGCTCGAGTGCCAAACTGCTGATGGCGGGATTGAATCCCGCCGCGAAGGAGTGCAAGGCCTCGATCAGAGTAAATATAAGCCCATTCGGAGCCAAGGGGAGGGCTATGTAGGCGACGATGTCCACCACGACAGAGAGGCGCATGAAAGCAAGATCGACCATAGACGCTGTGGTTGAATCAGGGTGCTCGTTCGAGAGTAATGGTTCCCGTTCAGAGGAAGGTGTGCGGGAGGGACTGTTTCTTGTCCATCGCCTGTGCGCAAACGTGATTCCGACTGTGAGGGAGGTATGAATATCAGAAAGGGAAAATATATACTCAATACGGGTACAACATCTTACCTGGAAGGATGACAACGAGGAAAACAATCCGAGTTGCGGTCACGACGTGAAGGTAGTGGTTGAGCTGTCTCGGGAGTTAGAATTGAAGCGGCGGCAAGTGGTGTAAGACGGACCTCTCCTCCGCCCCATCCGAATTTGAAGAGCGGATAAAAGTGTAGGAGGACTATCAAGGGCGACTGTGATTCACCATGAGAACGAACCTCGGGGTAGAACAGGTGCACAAACCGCGAATAAATATCTTAGTCCGGACGCCGCGACCAAGCTGGGATTTAGAATGGACAGCGGGGTCAAGAAGAAAAACAGCCGTTTGAACCACCGCAAGAGAGGTGGCTCATCGGCGGCGGAGATGCGAGTTTCCTGGCGTGCGATGGAGGCTCCGTCGATTTGCTCCGCGGTGAGAGACTCCGGAAGGATGAACCAAACCAAAAAGGTATGAATGAATCGGAGCCCAGCTACAAGATAAAACCCTGAGACTGTGGGCGTGGGCGTTCTAATGATGTCAACGCGTTAGACATGAACAGGTAGCACATGTCCGACAGGACATACTCAAGGACAAAGCCACCCAGCCTCGAACCGAGCTGGCCTCCGACCAGCATCAACCCAAGCGCAACCGCAAAGACGCGAGATCTTGAGATCGAAGAATCAGCCACAGTTCATGTCATTAACGAGATTCGAGGAGTCCACCTTTTTGCCGGGCTCGAGATATCTGATAGATAAGCCAAGACGGCAACAGGTTCACTTGCGGTACCTGAAAGTAGAGTAGCATGGCTGCTCAGGCCGAATTGAACATGTACCAGTTCCCTTACATACCTCCAACAGCTCCCAGAAGGACGGCATCGACGACGAGAAACCAGGACGAGGAAATCTGGGGATTGCTCGCTGCGAGTACGAGGACCAGGGCCGAAAGGAGGTGCGCAGTTGAGATGATTCCCAGCAACCTTCTACGGCCATAGCGGTCAGAAAACGATCCCCACCAAACGAGGGTCAGAACTGTCAAGATTGCAGTGACGATGAAGATGACTGGTGGAACTTCAGTAACCGGTAATCATGCAGGATTCATGAAGGGAGTACCAGTGGAGAGATCGATGACTGTGAACTGAGAAGGGCCGACGAGAGAGTTGAGGTCCGCGTTCGTTTCCGAGAGACGCGATCCGAAAAGTGGGTGAATGTCGTTAATCTCCAACCTACCGCCGGCTTGGTGCGCGTAGAGCAGTCCCCCACGAATCCGAGCAATGAACGTCAAGACCGAAATACCATTGCTGAACGAGGCAAGCGCCATTAACCTGAATTGAAAGTATATGGCTCAATCGGAGTAGTAGAATGTGAATGTACTTAACGTACCACCACGGTGCTGCCGCGAACGCCGCTCTTCACCACTTGGAGGATCCTCGGTACGCCCCCCAGATTCGGACTCGAAGGTGCTATCCCCCAGCGCAGGTGTGGGTGGGCGTCCGGGGAGGTGGTGCAAAGATGGCATGAGGATTCAGAAGGACTGTAAGCCGTCGAGGACGGATCCGGATAGCTTCGGAGTTACGTGCCGTAGCAAGTTGCGATGCTAGTGTTTGGGTTTAGTGCGCGTTTTGGGCAATTGCCTTACTCCCAGCAAGATAGGTAACCCGAAAAAGAATAATCATTCCGACAAATACAACCCACATGTTAGGGCAATAGGATTCCGAGCGAGTGCGTTCACCGAATCACTCACAAACAGCTTCAATTCCCATCGCTGCATGGATGGAATCGAGCAATATATCGTTCTGATCCCCAGTAACGTCCCACACAGCGAAGCCAAGGAGGTTCTGGGAGTTGATAAAGGTCCCTTTCGCCGCTGCGAGCGTTGTAAATCAGAATCAGTTTAACGCGGGTTGCTGAGAATGTACCGAATGAAGCAGCATCGTCGTACGAAATCATGACTTGGTTCGTGCTGTTATACACAAACGGCTAGAGAGCGCATTTCAGCGATAGACGGGTCAAACCGGGAGCGCCACGGACCGTCTGGCTGCACGCGTCAAAAACGTAGTTGATTCCATTGGCAGCCGTGCCGTTGGCGTTCAGGTATCCCTCTGAAATAAGCCCTGCGAAGGTGAATATTCCGCTCACGCCGTTGGGCTGCCCACACGGGTCCAACGAGGTGTCGCCCACCGTATCCGCGCTGCCCATGGGCTGGGCACTCGGGGATTTATCGTAGGCTGGGTAGAGCGCAATTGAACCTGAGTCGGTGAGCGCGGCAGCAGGCGCGACACTGAAACTGTGGCCATAAGAGGCAAGTCCGAGCGTAATCTGCGAGGATAAATCTGTTCATAAGAATCGAATAATCAACGGCAGAGCGAGACTTGCCTGGTTGGCGGGGAAGTTGGCTGAAGTCCAAGCTTTGACCGCGGAAAGGGCAGATCCCACCCGATCCGCAGGTGGCGCACAAGAATCGTCCAGGGGAGCGTTGGGACCGACAGTAGGGGACCAGGAGCCCCACACATCGTACGCCATAATTGCTATTGCGCGCGATGAATGTGTATCCTCAAACCAGAACGGGGGAAAAAACAAACCAATTCGATCAAGAACGTTAGCAAACTGAGATACGTCCGTCATAGGCTGGGAATCACTGCCTATAAATGGGGCGATCCCTACTGCAGCGGTGAGGATGAGACTCTTCCCGTCAGTCGTGGCCCGCAACTCCTGTAACATAGAAAGGAAATTCGCCGAATCAGCGGGATTGACCACATTGCAACCAAGACCTGCGGAGCTTCCGGGATACTCCCAGCTGAACATGGAGCGTGAGCGTGCACTCCGTGAGCCAGAGGTGTGTGACTCACTCAAAGTCGACTCCGTCCAGGTTATATCTCGAGACGAGGGCGAGGATAGCATTGATGAAAACGGTGCGGTTCTCTGATGACCCCACAGCGGTCGAGTAGTACTGCGAGCCGGTCCATCCACCTATTGAAAGCAGGGCTGGCACACCCTAAGATAGAACGTCGGATGTGAACATCACGCCACAAAAAATAAACTAACCGCGTTTTTGGCCGCAGAGACGAATGTCGGGAGCGCTCCCATCGAGATATCGTCCAAGGCGATAATGGAGGTGTCTGCTGTCGTCGTCCTTGGGTGCAGTTCAGAACAAAAAGAGCCTTGAAGTTTGTGGCGTACGCAAAGGCAAACGTCATGGCGTTGTACTTGTCCCATGAAATTGATGAAGGAGGGAAGTCGGTAGCAAGCCAGCCAGGGTACCACGCAGACGCGATGACATCTGAAGGGTCGGTGGCGTTGGCGCTGTGGTGAATTCCACCCGGAGGCGTAATCGCATCGCGTGGGGGCTTGAGGGAACAGTATTGGGCGGCAGAGACGACGAGGGGAACATAGAGCAAGTATAGCACGGACTGGAACATGGGCGAGAAGGAGGGACAGATTGAATGTCGGCGTCAAGAGAGCCCTTTATGCAATCAAGAAACGTTTATCCCGTCCCTTGATGAGTCTGCTAGACAAGGCTCGGCTATCCTCGAGGGTGGCACGGTGAAAGGGTGTGTCGTCAAGTGAGCGATCGCACTTTTAAGCATTCGCATACCTGCAGCCGAAATTAGATGGTTTAATTGCAGATTAACAGACAGAGTACTTAATAAAACGCAGTTTGCTTCCCGCGACCACTGTGTCCGCGAGGTGGCGCCGCGCCGTTTGCACGTGTACGGAAAACGGCCCTCCAACGCGGTCGGAGACAGATCCAGGAATGGTTCATCGCAGATTCAAGGCGCCAGGCCGCAGCACCTGGCTGGCTGGGGCGACGGAGGGTGATGGTCGAGAGCAAGCTTCGGATATAACCGGTTATCAGTCAAAGCCGGCAACATATGGCACCGCCACCTAATTTCAACCCAATTTCAACCTCGATTAGACACGCTGCAAACTGGTCAAAGGGAGCACATAGAGTCATTCAGCAGGAAGGGACATGCATTCGGTAACTGCGGGACTCTACAGGATTCACAACGCCTCAGGATGTTCCTTCTCCCACTCCATCATGTTGGGCATCACCTCCAACAGGATCTCCTTCCAGGAAATATAATCCTCCTGCTTCATCCCCAGCACCTTCTCCGTCAGGCTCGCATCGAAATCGTTCTGCGACTGCATCACCGCGCCCGAAATATCCGGAAGCCTCGCGACGAGATCAAGTCCGCGGGCTTGGAACTTGGCCACAACCTCCGGCTCTTTGAGAAACTCGATGGCCTGCACCCATGTCATCTTCCACGGCGAGATGATGAAGCGTTTCTTCTCTCCCTTGAGCAGGACGGGCGCGGTGAGAGCGAGGACGTGCGCGCGCCCGACGTCGCGGTTGTGTACGCAATCTACGACGGGGTAGGTTGGGAAGCTCAGGCCCTTTTCGAGGAGCTGATAGAGGAACTTGTTGGCGTTGAGCTCTGGGATACTCTTGTACACCGGGTACTCCTTGAGGCGCCATCCGTATATCGTGGACGGGAGGACTGCACACAATCAGTGAGGAACATTAGCCGGCCTGGGAAGGGAAAAGCCGTACTGGACGTGAAATCAATGTGTGGGTACTTTTCCGCTGCCTTCCAGGCCAACTTCTCCGATATAGTCTTGGACGCGATGTAAGTGTAGGAAGGAATGTGTTCCTTGGGATCCATGTCTTCGGGATTTCCGCCCAAGCTATTGTGAAGAATGGTTAAGTACTCTTGGTCGAAAACTATTGTCTGCCGTACTGTTGTGATCGTACACGACCTTGTCCATGATTGAACTGAAATCCGCTTCGAGGCACACTTTAGCTGAGAGATTAGGATTGGAGGACTCGAACTGACGTTTGAAGAAAACCCCAGTGGAGCCCGTTATAACGAAACGCTTGACTGAGCTTTTGCCGACGGCATCTAAGAGTTTCTGAGTGCCTTTGTTCGCGCCCTGAACAAAATATTAGTCCTGCGGTGCGTGTTCACCAGGTACACCCACATTATATATTTCTTCGGAAGTGACGCCTGGCTGGTAAAGCGGGCAGGCAACATGGATTACCGCGTCTGCGCCTACGAAGGCATCAAGGGTTATCTCGGCGGGCATATGATGGACGGAGTGCTTGCCTTGCAGAATTTCAGGCCACTTCCCCGCATCCTCGAGTATATCGACCATCTCGACCATCTCGAGCTTGTCGTTCGCGTTGGGATACGTATTCCTCAGCCTTTCGACCTTCCCAGGCCGAACAGTGCTGAAGTATCCGACCGTCAGCCTTGACGCGCGTAGTTTTGTAGAATGACTGACGCTCGGACAGTGTACCCACCCTTGAGAAGTTCGTCGATGACCATTGAGCCTACATGACCCGTTCCGCCAGTTACCTGAGACATGAATGATGAGCGAGAAGGTTGAATCGAGGATGAGATGGCGGCATACGACGACAAGATTTAGACCGCTCATGTTAGTTTAGCTTGACGAAATTGGGGGACGAGGGGAAGAGGCAAGTCAACACGTTGGCATACACAAGTACATCTCGGGGTATGCGGATTTGATGCGCCGGCGTCTTGGCCCTGAACACTCCGCCGAATCCGAGCAGACATGGAAAGGCCGAAATCGGCATGTACATCGCACTAAGCTGAACTGAGCATCTCATAGTATTTCAGAGGAAGATCAACAGTGAATGGCGCGCGCCGGTGAGCGAGAAGGTCGCGGGCCAAGTTCCAACCCTGGGCGGCGCCGCCCAAGCTGCGTAACCGTTTTGATGCCAACAGCTTCTGGAAATAGGGGGTTCAACCTTTTCGAACCAAGCTCCGGATGACAGAAATCCAAGTCGAACCTAAGGTTAAATCAAGGGTAGCTCTTCAGCGTTCAATATACTACGGCGGCATAGGAAAGCGGACAACGGTAATTATGTAAAAAGGTCGATGAACCCAGGTTGAACTGGGTTTGAATTTAAATTGGTGCCAGGTTAAGCTAGAGTGCAACTACGGCGCTATGCTCAGAGGGGTTCGTCTGTCTGAACAGACTGAAGCATCTCCCGCGCCTTCTCCGACCGGCACTTGATGTTCACCTCGAATTCGGACGGAAACCTGAACTCATGTGTAAGAGACTTGGTTGAAAAGCGCAGTAAAACTTTACGTGATTGTCCCGGTCGTAAAGGTGATGTTTGGAATGACGGGCTTGCCCTGGGCGTCGACCGGGGGAATAACTTCGCAGGTAGAGAGAAGTGTAGATGCGATGGTGAAGAATGTGCCTTCGGCGAAGAGCTTTCCCGGACACACGCGGCGACCGAACCCGAACGCGAGATCAGTCACCTTGTCCATCTCGGAGTCGAGTCCCTTGTAGCGATCTGGGTTGAATGTGTGGGGGTCGGGGTAGACCTCGGGGTCGTGGAGCATGTACCTAGCGAGTGGTCCATGAGGAGGGAGACATGGCGGGGAGGATGTGAGATAAATACCATACGTTCGGGATCATCAGGGATCCCTTGGGCAAATACATTCCCTCGTAAATGTCGTCCTTGGTGAGTGCGTGAGGGATTCCTGATGTCGTTTGTTAGGTTGAATTATCCACTCTGGACGGAGGAGACAAACCCAAAGGTACTGCTTGATGCCACCGGAAAACCTCCGTCATGAGACTCCTCATGTACGGTAAGGACGCTTTATCCTTGATCGTGGGCAACCGGTCCCGACCGATAATCGCATCGAGTTCATTCCTTGCCTTTTCTTGGACCTCAGGATTCAACATCATCGCGAGGAAAAAAACCAAGAGGGTAGTTGTGTTCTAAAAACGGAATTTCAGCTACTTCGCTGACCCTGAAAACGCGGCGATGAGACTGCACCCACCGTATCCATTCCACCGCCCATCACCGCTGACGCCGAGTAAGCCAGGATCTCCTCCGCCTTCGTGGACGGGTTGCCATCGACCTCTTCGAGTACGGTCGCACACATGTTTGGAACGAGGACTTTCCCGGAGGACTACATTTCTATTGAAAAGTCAGTTCAACCTGAATTGAAGTAGCACGCACCAGATTGTTCTTGGTCCATAAATACGGCTGCCAGGACGTGTCCATGACAATTTTTCGCCATTTCTTGGCCGTTCTGAGGAACCCCGCACCAGGCATCCATGTGGGTAGGAATCGCACTAATTCTCGATGAGGGCTTCTTCAACATGTAAAATTTCTTTGAACGTACGTATAGGCACAAAGTCGACGAACCAAGCTCCTGGAGAAGTGGACTTGCTGAAATTGTCCATTGCCGTCAGTGGGGAGGTCAGGAATGGGTCATCTTGACCGGTAATCTGGTGTCCATATGTAGCCCTTATGATGATAGTTCCGATTCGCCTTCGTAACCAAAAGAAACGTTAAGGTGAGAAGTGAATCCAGTATCACAACACCCACAACTGAAGCTCCGACCGGAGAGCGCGTGGGTCGTTGAGGAGGCCCCATACTAATTTCCTGCCCTCTCTTTCCTGAATCGCGTGATACCGCGTTGTCCCCGATTGGCTGAAATCCTGAGCGACAATTTTGCGTTGTCGGCGCCAGTCCTCGCCATAGGGCTTCATAGCGAAGGTTTCCGCATAACCACAACTAATCCTTCTTCAAAACCAACAGGAGAATATGGAAATTAGACACCTACAGCGTCGCCATTATCTAGAAAGTGGATCAGCGGATGGACCGACGTTTAAAATCTGGCTCACCAAGTTGCGCGGTCGGTCAGAATAAATGGCAGAACGCCCGTCCAGAAGCTCCATCGCAGCCTTGGGAGAGTTGAGCAGGATAAGAGGCTGTCCCACAACATCGGCGTATACAACGCTGCCTACAGGTATTCAAGTTTATGTTCAGCACCCATCTGGCAGGCGAACACCTTTGCGCACCATATGTTTTCGCCCATTCCGAAAACGTCAACCACGGATGGGTCCGAGGCATCTGGAGCGCACTCCCGATGACGGGAAGCCTTCGTGGGCCCGGTGGAAAATTATGTGGGCGCGCGGAAAGGATTTTGTAGAGGAGTAACGCGGTGGCTACAGCCGCCACCGTAAGAACCGGAGGGGTTGGCATTGCCAGGCTCGACATTGAATCACTGAGCATTGGAGTTGGGGGAAAGAGAGGAAGGGCAAGAAATTAAATGTTCGCGCCCGAGGTCCTCCCCGACCCACTTACGCCCACTCCATCAGCGGCGTTCTTCGGGGCGCGCGCAGGATACGAATACACGGAATAGCCTTAATAGGCTAAGTGATTCTCGGCGGATTGAAGAATCTGAGATCTATGCCCTGCTCCGCCTCCGCTGAGGCTCCCTCAAGCCCGAGCTTGAGCGACATGTTTATTGCAACTATGTTCAAATCCGCGTGTCCTGCGCCGGTGATCCCCTTTCCGGTGCAGCACGCTAGACCCGCGCCAGCGGAGATGTACATGAATGCCTCATGTTGGCCTCATGTGTCCTTGAGTATGTGAGCCTCCAAGAAACCAAACGGCCGCCGGGGTGGCACCTTGCGGTTCGCGTCTCTGACAATTCACGCCTCCACAAGACATTCAAAACGAATTCATTCCTTTCATTCAGTCTCCCACTACCCTCTCACCCTGATAACCTTCTTCTTCCCCTTCTGCCCCGCACCCGGCGCGCCCCCCTGGCCAACCTGCTGCTGACCTGGTACTGGCGCCGCAGCGGCGGCGGCGGCCTCTTGCGCCTGTGCGGCCATCCCCGCCTTGACGGCGTCGACCAGCACGCCGCTCGCCAGCGCGGGCGAGTATGGCGAGACGCGCTGCGCAAGCGGCGGGTGCGGGTGCGGCGGCGCGGGCGTGGGGCGGGGTTCCTTCCCTGCTGCCTTGGCCGGTTTTGCGGGGGTCTTGGATGAGGAGGCGGATTTGGAGGCGGTCTTGGATTTGGGGGCGGGGGCGGAGTTGGTTTGCTTGCCTTTGCCTGAGGCGGGCGGGGGCGTTGACGTGGGGTCGGCGGAGGAGGGCGAGGAGGTAGGGTAGAAGGGCGGCACGGGGACGGACTGTGGCTTCAGCGTCTGGATGCGCGCTGCGATAGCTTCAAGGAGGAGTTTTTTCTGCGCATATGTTAGCGGTATAACGAGCAGCACACGACGCTATGCCACGCACTTGTCTTGATCATCGGGTTCATGAGGCGGCCGTCCTTCTTCCACTGGACGCGGACACGGCCGGGGTTCTCCCAGTCGCGGGGGTGGGACTTTCCGACCTCGTGGAGGGCGGCGAGACCAAGTGCCATGCTCGCCTCGGTGATGTCCTGACTGAGGGGCCACCAGACGGCGTTGGCGCGCTGTACGCGGCGCTGGCCCGTCCCGTACGAGCGCTTGGCGTCGATGTAGATTGGGTAAATGCACGTCCAGCTGTGATGCGTCAATATATTTGCAGCTTTTGCATCCGCTCCTTGACCTACTTCTTGTACGGGGTGATATCTGTGACAGTGTTGTGCCTGTTCATGCCCGGGGGCGGGCGGAATGCAGGTTGTGAGGACGGCGGCGAGGCAGGTCCTGCGCGCTGGCTTGGGGGCGGGTCGAGCTCGTCGTCCGAAATGTACATCTCCTGGATGAGTGGGCCGCTTGTGCCTGTGTTGGGGAGCGGGTGGGACGGGAGGGGGAGGTCTGTGTCGTCGTCGAACTCCTCCTCTACAACGGCGGCGCGGCGGGACATGTTTGCTGGTGGTGACTGGCGGGAAGTGATGTAGTCACACGTGACAAGGCTTGACCTCGACGTTGATGCGCCTACGATGCAGCTGCTCTGGGTCCTTTCCCTGTGCGTGTTCTGCTTCTCTTCGTCGCCGGTGTACTGAACTGGCCGACTTGCAGACTGTTTATGACATGTCTCGCCCAGCAGACTATCCACAACCAACTCCCCACTGACCTCGTCTGCACGCCCGCCGGCGAATGCGAACCATGTCCTGCCGACTCGGTGCGCGTGCTATTCCTTCCCGCGAGTCAACTCTCTGACAGCTTGCAGCTCCAGGAACCCTTCTGCCAGCCCTTTGGCTCTCGCCGCCTCATGCACTGTGTCAATGCCAACGGCACCTCACCACCACCACCACCGCCGCCGCCGCCTGCACACACAGGCCACGCGCCAATACTTCCACTTGACGACCGTGCTCTCAAACTTGTGCCCCCGCCTCCACCACGGCCTCGCGCAGAACAGCCGCACACCCACGTGGGCGAAACCCTCGCCTGGGCCGCATGTGGCCGCATCCTCGCGCAAGAGCGCGCAGACTTTTTCGAGTTCGTCGCCTGCAATGTCTTCTTCGCTGTTGTCGCCATATTTGGGGTCTACACGCGCGCCCGGAGGCAAAGAGCGCTGCAGGCCAGGCAGTTGGCGGCGCGGATTGGGCTTAGCGGGAGGTAGCATTTGGTCAGTCATCTAGAGTGTATTATTATTGCCATTCGGCTTCTTGAAGGACTTTCTGTTTCCGCGTCGCGTCTGAGGGACAAGTTCGACACTCCTCTCACCCTCAAGTCTCCCATCACGACGTGCCTCTGCGCAAACGCTCCCCGTTTTCCTTTGCGTCTTCGTCATCATCCACTCCGTACCCCTCCTGCCCATTTGACTCCCCCTCGAATCCCTTCGGACGCCCCCGCACCTGGAATTTGCTCCAGGCTCTCCCCCCGCCCACCTCTTTCTCCCAGCACCTCCCCCTCCCCTTCCAGTACATCAAGCGCAGCGCCCGCGCGAGGCGCTCGAGGGCATCTACCGCGTCGTGCAGGTTCCGCAGAGCTACACCGGTTCCTCTTCGGCGGCGCGTACGGGCAGGTGGTGCCACCGGAGGACGACGAGGGCGATGCACACATCTTCGAGGCGAAGAATGACTGTGTATGCCGCGACGGTTAGTCCTGGCCAGATCATGTACGGCGATACGTGGGCGTATTCCTCGAGCGCGCTGGATCCGTACCTCTACGACCCCGACTGGGAGGCGGAGGATGATAGTTTGGACATCAAGGCGCGGGAGGAAGATGAACGACAGTGGACCGCAGAGGAGGATATGACCGTCGCTCATGTCTTGCCCGACGGCGGGGACACCGGGCGCGGTATCGTTTAAGTGAGTCTTTGTGTTCCTCCTTTCTTCCCTATCGCTGACTATCGTCCAGAAACATTCCTCTCACTTGCAAATTCACGTCACAATCAACACGACACCGATCCACTCGCGCAGAGGCAAGGGAAACCTCCCCCACGTCTTCAGCGCGTGCGGGCTGGTCTACCTCGACGACCCAACGGAAGAAGACAACCTGGAGGACGAGGACCGCACGGCCAAGCTCGACCCCGCAACCTGGAACGAGCCCGAAAACGCGTTCACGCAGTATTACGGCGAGAACGCCATCCTCCCCCTCGCGTTCTCGGGCTATGGTGACAAGGAGAACGCAGAGAAGAGCAGCATCGGTGCCGTACACGAGCTCAGCTTCTCCTCCTCGCCCCTCCGCCCGTCCTCGGCGTTCTCCTCGCCCTCCATTGCGACCCCCTCCTCGTCGGGCAGATCGCCCCGCATCGGCAGCGTCTTGCGGTCCTCGCCCGGGCACAGCTTCCCCAAGTACACGCCAGCGCCGCGCGCGTCGCAGCGCAAGCGCATCCGCCATCTGCAGCACCGCATTGGCACGCTCACACGCGGGCTGCAAGCCCAAGCCCAGACCGTACGATCGGTGGAAGAAGAAGCGGGCGGTGATGGACTCAGCTGAGCGTGCCCCGGGGCGACGCGCACGCTCGGAGGAGTAATGCAACGACGACCGGCCCCTCGTTTACCTCTGGGACTACTCTGTCTACATTCACCGCCACGTCTACCCCTCTACGACTGCAGATCCAAAATCTTTTTCAGAATTACCCGGTCGTTTGGAATTGAGCTATACATTCTTGACCCCCCAAACTACACGCCCTTTGTGTAATTTTCTGCGGGGGACCGTGAGGAGGGCATTATTTGGATAAGATTATACCTCGTCCCGAGCGGACCGCCCGTGGCCGCTCCGCGTCTCTTAACTTTACCCACCATGTCTTCTGCGCCAACCCTCCATAAATTCATCGTCTACGCGCCCGACAAGATCGATGAAGGCGCCTTCGAGCGCCGTCTATCCGTCCGTTCCCAGCACCTCGAAAAAGCAGCTAAAGTGCTTGCCGAGCATATCCGTGCGTCCCTTCACAATCTGCCGTGATGAGTACATGCTGAGTCCTGTGCGTCGATAGTGGTAGGAGGCGCAATGTTGACGCCCGAGTCGATTACTGGTGGCGACAGGAAGATGGTGAGTATTCGTCTGCAGTAAGAATTGTCAAGCTTAAATCCTCGAAGACCGGATCGGTGATGATCTACAAGGCGGAGAACATCGAGACGGTTAGAGGGTGGATTGAGTCCGATATCTATTACACCGCTGGAGTTTGGGACCCGGAGCACCTGGTCATTGCGCCGTTCTTGGCGGCGACACCCTTTCCTTGAAGGGAACGCCATATTGAAGAACCCAGATGAGCGAATGTATAGGATGTTCTTGTAAACCGAATGTATCATCTCGATTTTCTGAGCTAAAGTAGCTGGAATATTAATGCAGTCCTGGTGGGTAGCGGTTTCTCGAGGAACGGCGTCGTGGATGCGCACAAGAAGGAAAGTCACGGTGATGGCATCACCCCCGCCTCGGCCTCAACCGATGCCATGAACAACCTCGAATTCTGGTCCTTCTGCGGTTTCAGACCGAACCGAGAACCTTCCTGGAATGTCCGTCCCTGAGCTATACGCCGTGGAGCATGCCGACGGAAACCGTTTGAGGCACACGGCATATCTTGATGCAGACGACTCACGAGATGCGCCGCTGCTAGTATCCCCACCGCCTGAAGACACCTGAGTCTGTTCGCCGTTGTTCGTGATCTCTCCTCTCCAAGCTTATCGCACTCTACGTCCTCCCACAAGTCGACCTATCTCACAAACCGGTATGTCCACTGAATCGAAGCCAACTATATTCGTGAGCACCTCGTGAAGGTATTCACGCTTTCGTTTACTTATCCTGCGGTCAGGTCACTGGCGCGGCTGGATTTCTCGGCTTCCAAATCGTATATCAGCTCCTCGAGGCAGGTTACTCCGTCAAAGGGTGCGTTTGGCTCTATATCCAAAGTTCAACGACTAAAACATCATCCCCCAGAGCCGCCAGAGGACGTAAGATCCCACTCCTCCGGAAAGCCCTTGAGAAATATCCCAAATTCGAAGTTGTCGAAATTCCCGACATCGCCACAGCTGACTTCTCGGAGGCCTTCAAGGACGTCGGTGCTGTCATACACACCGCTGCCCCGATTCCTGGGCGTTCTGACCGCGAAACTGGGCTGCAAGTGTGTCTCAGGCTATTCCTCAATTTCTTTGTACACCTATAACCAGCTTCACAGAGCGCGGTAGAGGGATCTCTTCACATCCTCCAGGAAGCCCACAAGGCCGGCATCAAGAAATTCGTCGCAACGGGCTCCATGGTCACCTTCCCCGAGAATGCCTACGGTCCGAATGGTAGGTCCCTTTCTTTCGTTCTATTTCCAGTCGCTGATTTAACCCTGCAGACTGGGTTTCCCTCACGAAAGAACAGGCAATGGCGGGCAATCACTTTGTGCTCTACACCGCGGAGAAGAAATTTGCCGAACAGGCCATACTCGAATTTGCAGACAAGCACCCGGAGATGGGCATAACCATCCTCTGCCCACCGTGGATTTTTGGTCCCTTCGCGCCGGGTTTCGAGCACATCGTCCCCGAGCCCGACTTTGCCGCGTTCTCCACTGACGGGTTCATTTACCAGCTCCTCCGCCGCGACAACGTAAACTACCACTACTCACCCGGCGTCCTCGACGTCCGCGACGCTGCGCGCATCCACATCGCCGCTCTCAGCCCCCTCATCCCCGACCACCCCAGACGCCTGCCAATCGCGTCACCCTACCCTGCCGACTCCCGCGACGCGATCAGCTACATCTCCGACGCGCGCCCTGAGCTGCGCCAACGGCTTGCGGACCCGAGCACCGTCCCCGTTTGGCCGTCGTACAAGGTTGATATCGACCTCGCGCCGGTGGAGAAGGCGTTTGGGATCACCAATGACTCTTACAAGACGTGGAAGGAAACGATCTTGGACGCCATCGACCGATTCATCGACGTGGAGAACCAGTGGACGAGCAAGGGTCTCAAGTTTGAGATTCCTACGGCTCCCCCGATGTAAATAGATGGAGCCGGAGAGCCCCGTTCCGCAACGCATCCACTGTGCATGTACTTGCTCGATTGACCTTGTGCGACTCGGATTGGACTCCCCGACTTCAGACGTCCCTGGATACCCGCCACATTCTAATTGACACCCCGCGCCGCGTGGAGTAGTCTTGAGCGCCCACCAGCACCCACAGAAGCCTGGCAGCGAGCTGACACGAATCACAACTCCATAACATACGCCGCCGAAACCCGAGGAACCCACATACTTAAAAAGCCGGTCGGGGCCCTCAGTCATCATCTCTCGACAGACAAACATGTTGCGTGGCCTACTCATACTTGTCTTTGTGGGGCTGGCCGCTGCCCGCCTCGAAGGAGTGAAAACGGTGGACCTTGGGTATGCGGTCTACAAATCGGACTTGTCGCTCGAGAGTGGAGTGACGAGTTTCCTGGGGGTGCGCTACGCTGCGGCGCCGGTTGGTGGGTCTTCACGTTTTCCTTCTCCTTTCTTTCTTCATCTATCACTTGCTTCGTTCTTCGAGGAATGTCCTCACCTCAGTATTCACTGATAATCAACACAGGTCCCCTCCGCTTCCACGCGCCCACACCCCTCGTCGTCGGCTCTAAAACCACCCAAAACGCGACCACGCCCGGGAAACAATGCTGGCAGGCGCCCGGGCTCGTGGGGTCGCCCGGGGCGGCGCTGCGGAATCCCTTTAGGCAAGGTAATTCTACCGACCATGCCCAGGTAGTAGGGATTCGGCAGCAGCCTGACGAGCGGGAAAGAGACGACTCAGACGGCATCTCGGACGAGGATTGCTTGTTCTTGAAGTGAGTTTTATCAAGTTTCCCACAACTCAGCACTGACATACAGTGCAATAGCGTACACATCCCCACTAAATCCAAAACCGAGGCGCTATTGCCGGTGATCGTGTACCTACACGGCGGTGGGTACGTTCTGATATTCTCACTCTCATGTCCCCGCAGTTGAATTATTTTCAACACAGCTACGATGCCGGCAACATAAGCCTCTACCCCACCCAGGATTTCGTGAGCCTGAGTGGTGGGGGGCTCGTGGCGGTAAGCGTTCAGTATCGGTTGGGAGTGTTTGGTATGTGATATTCTAGTTCACGACTCAAAATGTAATTATCTTCGTCCGCAGGTTTCCTGGCCGGAAAAGAGGTCAAGCAAGAAGGGGCTCCGAATGCCGGATTGTGTGCGTTTGCCTTTTTCTACATATGTACAGAAGATGGGTCTCATTCAGTGCGACTCGACAGTGGACCAGAACTTCGCCCTACAGTGGGTGCAGAAATACGTGGGTTATATTTAAACTCGAGCTCACCGACGAAATTTCATGTGAACTCAACTTGTTAGATCTCTCGCTTCGGTGGCGACCCCAACAAGGTGACCATCTGGGGTCAGTCGGCTGGCGCGGGGTCGGTGTTGCAGGTCATACATTCTTTTTTCATTCCCATCTGTTCTGGCGACTAAAGTGCGACGTGCAGCACGTCGTCGCCCACGCGGGAAACACCCAACCGCCCCTCTTCCGCGCAGCGTTGGCCAATTCGCCCTTCCTACCGTTCCAGTATCGGTACGATGATCCTATACCCGAGGTGCGCACTTCCATCCATCCACACGCGTCGGGATCCTGATCTCATTACTGTTGTCCAGGCTCTCTACGCCAATGTGGTCTTTTTATGCGGGTGAGAATCACCTTGTTCTACGGCATCAATCGCGTTCTAATTCACATACTAAACAGTTGCGCCGACGCGCCCAACACTCTCGACTGCCTACGCGCCGCCCCTGCACCTCTCCTCCTCGCCGCCGACACGACACTCGGGGTGGCCGGTTTCATGGGCACGTACACCTTCGTTCCCGTCGTCGACGGCACCTTCATTGTAGAGAGACCGTCGGTAACGCTCAACCAGCGCGAGAGGGCAAATGGGGTGCGTCTGCATCCGCTTTATACTTACCTGATTGCTGGTTGGTTGATACGCGTGACTCTTTGCAGGATGCTCTGTTAGTAACGACAAACTCGGACGAAGGCGCGGGGTTCTTCGTCTTCCCCGACGTCCTGGCTGCCAACAACTTCACATTGAGGGAGTACATCACGCAGCTGTTTGCGCGCTTGCCCGAGGCTTCCATTGATACGGCTGTCAACCTGTATGCGGGTATCGGGGCAGGAGTTGGGGACCAGGCGACCAAGGTTATGGCGGAGTGTAAGCCTTGTGTGCGCTGCTCGAAGGATGCATTCTCAGTGATACCTACAGCCATCTTCGTCTGCCCTGCGTATTGGATGGCGAAGCCCTTCCGGGGAACGGGGTGGAAGGTAGGAGACTCAGTGCCTCATCCAACACAACTAATTGTCGAGAGCAGGGCGAATTCGCTATCCCACCAGGCCTCCACGCAGAAGACTTGTCGTACGAATTCTCGACGTACGCCGGTTTCAACTTGCTTCGAATTTCCGACTGCTTGACTTTAGTCTTTTCCCACACCATCCAGCTTCGCCATCCCACCAACGTACACCAACCCCGCCTTCCTCGCCGCCTACCGCCAATCCTTCCTCTCTGTCGCCAGCAACCTCTCCCCGAATGACGCAGACCACTCCAACGAAAGCAGCATCCTCCCCCCTTGGGAAGGGTGGGCAAGCGCACACATTGAGATGCTGTTCAACGCCACGGAGTCCGGCCAGCCCATGATCGAGACGTTCCGCACAGATGCACAGCTATTGCAGCGTTGCGGGTGGGTTGATTTCCATTCTCCTTGATTGATTTGGGTTAACCATTCGTTGCTGTTTAGATTCTGGGAGGAGGTTTCCGTGCATACAGCCCAGTAACTCAGAGACTTCAGTGGATTTTCGTGTAGTCTTGGGTGGTCTGGCGAATTTTGAAGGATGTTGAACCAAAGTTGAACCCCCTATTTTGAACTGTTGGCATCAAAACCATGGGGGAGATGCCGACACGCTGTCAAAACTCGTCTTCTTGCGCCATGTCCGAATTCACCTGCCCTCTGGAACTTGCGATACTTGACTGCAGCTGTGTTCTTCGTCAAGACGGGATCTTTTCTCCGCTGAAGAACATGGAATGTCTCAAGTCCGATCACTAATACTGTGGCCAACTTGTGGCCAACCCCGACGGCGGCATGCTCAAGTGACGGAGGAACGCCGTCTACTATAAAAGGGTTGGAGTAATGGGCTCTCCTGCACTCCCTCCTCCCATGTTCCACTCAACATCTCTCATTCCCTTCCTGCTTTGTGCTCCCCTCCTCGTCTCGGCGGGGCAGTACCGCTCCATCGGCCGCGCACCTCCCGATGGGACCTCCCCTCCTGGCGCGATTGGAATTCAACACAACGCCAGGGCCAACGCCACCGACGCGTCCTCAGGTATTGTTGCGTCGGCGTGGTACCCGGACTGGCTCGCCGACCAATTCCCTCCGTCGACCATCCCCTGGCACAATTACAACGCCATGACATTTGCCTTTGCGTACGCCACGGACTTGACCGCTCTTTAATCATAAATTGTGTTCTGAACTGTATTCGAGGACGACGACAGCGGACCCCTCCGTGATCGATGTTAACGATACATTACTGTCGACGTTCGTCTCTGAAGCCCGAAAGGCGGTTGGTTTAATTCTCTCCTTGTGGCGTCACAGTCTGGTATGCTCACTTCCGACATTCTACCTACTATACAGGGTGTGTCGCCTCTGCTTTCGATAGGCGGATGGACCGGCTCGATGTACTACTCGACCGCGGTGGGCTCAGCACCGAACCGCACGTCCTTCGTCAATGCCATCCTCAAGCTCGTCCAGAATCATAACCTGACCGGAATCGATTTTGAGTGAGTCGTTGTGTTTATGTAGTGCACACGCTTACGCTCTGCATGCAGCTGGGAGTATCCCGGCGCCGATTCCAATTCGACTCAGCGTTGCAACCTGCACAATCACACCGACTCCGAGAACTTCCTCTCAATGTTGCAGGAGTTGCGCACGACGGCTGGGGGGGAGGACATCACTCTTACCGCCGCAGTACGCACTAACCCCTTCCTTTCGAAGGATGGCGAACCCATGACAGACGTATCTGCCTTTGCTGAAGTTCTCGATCGAATTGGTGTGTAATTGTGTTGTGTAGTCCAGGGAAATCCCATTAATCGCGTGCAACAGCAATTATGGCGTACGATGTGTGGGGCAACTGGACCAGTACTGTCGGGCCCAACGCTCCTTTGAACGATACCTGTGCGCCGGATCCGAGAGGATCTGTAGTTCAGGCGGTCAATGCTTGGACCTCAGCCGGCTTCCCCGCCAACAAGGCAAGCACCTTCCTCCGTTAATGGTTCAACCCTTATGAACAGACTCGCCCCCGCAGATTTCGCTCGGACTTGCCTCTTATGGTCACAGCTTCAGGGTTCCTCCCAGCGCTGCGCTCATCGACTCCGGTAACGGTTCGACGGTTGCCCTATACCCCACCTTCGACAACTCCCCCAGTGCCCAGCCTTTAGGCACCAACGATGATCCTAGCAGTAACTCAACGGATCCATGCGGAGACCCCTGGACCATAAGCGGCGAATTCACGTTTGCGGGCCTCATTTCCGAGGGATACTTGACCGCCAACGGCACGGCTGCCGATGGAATCGACTACGTTTTTGACTCATGCAGCCAGACGGTCCGTTGTGCCCATTCCGATTGAATTCGCTGATTGCTGAGATGAACTCTAGCCGTTTGTATATAATAAAACGAGCCAAGTCATGATTTCATACGACGACGCCGATTCATTTGGTGTGTTCCAACTTCGCAGCCCTGGTTTGAATAAAACTGATGTGCGTCTCAGCTGCAAAGGGCAAGTTTATCATGTCGCAGAACCTCGCTGGCTTTGCTGTGTGGGATGTCACCGGGGATTCGAACGACACCATACTGCTGGATGCGCTGCATACAGCGATGGGGATCGAGCTTGACCAATGCGAGTGAATCCAGTAATCTCCCCGAGCTTACTCAGCGGCTGCAGGCAGCCCGTACCGTATTACTTTTGTATCGAGAATATTCTGCTTCACGTGGCTTGTAAAATGCGCTTGGACCGATTGCACTGCCACCGCACAAACAGGGCCACACATCTTCCACTTTGTCGCGGTTCGAGCGACGAGGAGGATCTGTGGATGACTTCGACCACAGGTACAGGGTCGCGCTCGGGGTCGCGTGTAGAGTCGACCTCGCTGGCTGGACAGTCCCGATCCCGCTCGTTCTCACCGGTACCGGACGCGGGATACATCAGCACCAGCGAGGACGAGGTCTCTCCTTTCCACGTCCTCCGCGACTCGTCCTACGTCGACAGCGTAACCTGTCAGTGGGAAGGCTGTGGCCTCGTCTACACACACCTCCCCACTCTCGTCGACCATGTCCACCAGGGTCCGTCGCGTCTGCCCTTCCTGGTACTCGAATATCTAACTAGCTCGCACAGACCACGTCGGCGCCCACAAAGCAAAGTACACGTGTGAATGGTCGACCTGCGGCCGCCGCGGTTACATCCAGCCCTCCCGCTTTGCCCTTCTCTCCCATCTTCGCGCCCACACCGGCGAACGTCCATTCGTTTGCACACGTCCAGAATGCGACAAGGCCTTCATGCGCTCCGACACTCTCGCCAAGCACGTCCGCAACCAGCATGACTTTGTCCCGTGCCTCTCCAACCCTGCCCCCGCCCCACTGCGCCCCATTAAACGCAAGCGCTCCGATGGGGAGCAGAACATGCACGTGCCACCGCCACCCGGCGCGCAGCAGGGCGTCTTCAGCACCTTTCAGCTCGCGCCCAACCTGCCCGACATGGCAGACCCCGTCGCCGCCGCCTCCAGGCCCTGGGCCGTTCTCGACGCGCGTGACTTTGAGCGGGTCGACCCGGTCGACCTCCCACCGACGTACGCGCCACCGCCGCCAGAGGCGAACCCGCGTCAGCCACAAAAGCAGCAATATATGCCCCCCTCGCCCGTGGTCTCGCCCATGAGCGCGAGCTTGCGCGTGCGTCTGACGCCGCCTCCGGATCCGAACTGGGAGGCGGACGCCTCGGTGGAGACGCTCCCCGCGCGCCTGCGCGCGCTGTACGTCCGTGGCCGCGCGGGGGCCCGCGGGACGGTGCTGGGACGGCCCCCCGCCATGGTGATGTACCTGCTCGTCAAGGCGAAACACCGCTACGCCTCGCAGCAGCGCACGCAGCTCGTTGAGGAGCTGCGTGTCGTGCGCGCGGAGCTCCGGAGGGCGGAGGAAGAGAAGGAACGGGCGCTGGATTCTTTGTTGCGGGGCGTCTTTGGGTGAGTTTTTCTAGTGCTCTTTTCGTGATCACTGGCGTTTTATTGACCTCGGCTGCGGGTACAGGTCACGAGCGGAGAAGCTCATCGCGCCGGTACCAATCCCGCCCAGCATGCTCGTCAGCGCTCCCATATCCATTCCCGTTTCCGTGCCAAGCACGCCGTCCTCGGCGAATGGCCACGAACGTTATCGATCTAGGGCAGAGGTTCCATGACGGTGTACAGCGCGTTTGCGCCTTTGCCGAATTCTTGGTCTGTGAATAATATTGATGATGTATGTATATTCCTAACCCGCTCGCTCTTGGCGCACTTTGTACACTACCTTCATTCATTGTATATTCTTACTACACCGATGTTGCAATCCATAGTTCTAGATTCTCGGGGCAGTCCTGCATCGTCAATGGAATCACCCACTGACCCTGTCGAGTGGATTTTGTCTCGAAACTGCAGGCCAAACCTTCAGATTTGTCAAAGGATGAGTTGGTTCGAACCAAGTACATACTTCCCTGAGGTTGATACGCTTGCATGAAGAACATTCATACCCGTGTCGGAATTCAATGGTCGGAGTGGTGGCGGAGTTTCAGATCGTCCTGTTCACCCGAAATTCGAATCTGCGGTTCATGTCCGTCTTTTTACACCGTAGTAATATTTACTGGCTCAACCGAATTCACGTCTTCGTTGCGTTCAAATAAGCCGCCACCTCCGTCGTGAACGTGATTGAGGGGTTCGGGTTCGCCGTGCTGGACGCGTTGTACCAAGACTAGGTACAGGTGCACAAATCAGCTCGTCACCGACTCGCAGAAGAGTATAAATCCTGATACGCACGCAGACAATTTTGGCTTCCTCTAGAATCCGAAAATAATCAACCAACAAGTGATAAATTGGAAGGAGGGATACGCACTATCCGCATTTTCCCCAGAATAATCCCCCGGCTCGACGATGAACCCGCGGAACGTCAGCCCTTTGGGCGGGGGCGACTTCCAGGCGCCGTTCGTGCAGGTTTTCTCGAAACTAGATACATATGTCGTGGTGTACGGGGTTGAAAGTTGATAAATTCGGGTCGAGTTAATTTGGGTGGTTAAATTTATTTTGGGGGTGACGACGAACTCGTCAGACGAAAGTAACTCAATGGTGCGGAGACAAGGCGAGGCACGCACCATTTTGTGAACTGCGTCATGGTCTCGCCCTTCGGGATGGTGTAGAGCAGGCGGTTGTCGATCGCCTGGACGCCGCCCAAACCGAGGGTCAGCGCGAGCGCAAGGACCGTCCGTGTGCCCCGCATTCTAACTGCAGTTTGGGTTCTGATCATCGTAGTCTCTCGGCGCTGCCGAACGCCTCAACCGTGAATGTCGTACTTACCTCCGAGTCGTTGAGAATGCCGGCTGTTGGAAGGATTGCAGTGAAGCGGGGACACGCAGCCTGGAGTATTAATGAGTTGCCAGTGATGCGACGGGAATGGCTTTTCATAAGGCCTTAGGCGAAGCGTCTGTGCCTGGCCACAAAGAAGCTCTAGAGCGTCGTCGTCGTAATATTAAAATAATAATCGCCGCACGCAGACCGCCAGACGCGTACCTATCGGGTCATGTTGGAGTCCGGTTGCTTTGGGGGAAATTAGATGTTTCTTGTTGCAGATGGTGGAACACATTGGCAATCGGTGCCGTGCAGATTCTCCAGTTCAAGTTGAACGACGTTTTGGTTGGAATTGGTCATAGCACGGTCTGGGACGCTGGAATGAGCTCGAACAAACTCACCCACAGACTCGAGGATGACAATATACTACCTGCTAGAAGGAACGCAAAGAGAGTTCGGTTGAGGTCCTAATAATATGACAAGGATGAGTCGGACAATCGATCCGCCTTCGAGAGATCGAAGACACTGGTGCCGGCGCTGTTATATATTAGGTGTCGCCAACGCCAACTTGCCGCAACTTTGCAGCCGGTTCGAGATTTGAATCTAGTCAGTCATCCCTCGAACGCTCACCACGCCTTCAGCGCAGGTTCGGCAGAAGCAAAACAGCGTACCTTGCAATGCTGATTGACGTCCCTCGAATCGCCCGTCCCGATGTAAAAGCGGAGGAGCTTGGCTTTCCCGCTTCTCCTTCGGCAGGCATCTCGGTGTTAAAAGGCCGTTAGCTGTAACGAAAAATACTCCCCTTAGTTATTATCTCGAGGACGACCATGCTTGTCAGTCAGTTCGACCGCGGAGGATAAATTCAGCGACACAAATTGGAATGCTGTCTGAAGGGCGCGACATCATCCCTCGATGGACGGATTGGTTGTTGAATCTTCAGATTTGATAGTTTACGAAGGACGGCCCAGATTGTTCGGCGGTTGTTGTTCGACATTCTCCTTGGACGTTCTAGTAGTTAGCAGCCACCCGACTAGCCCCGAAATAATACCGGGCGTTCCTTCACTCGAGCGCGCGCGCAAGATACTTACTTTCATGCCCGTTATCGACGCAAGTCTAGGTCGTATATAGCTTGAATGAGGAGCGTCACTATCGGCGCGACGAAAATACCAAGGCTGTTGAGATCACTATAATTTAAGCAATACGGGTCCTCGTTCGGCCATCTTGACATTCAACTGCACCCTTCAACCTGGAAATACTCTAAACCGACAGAGTGAAGATAACGTCCGGCGGGGCGCGGCCACCAATCGGAAGCGCTATTAGGTCGGGGCATTTAAAGCGGGTCCTTTTCAATAACTGCGAGGAGCTAACACAGGAACTCGGGCACGGCATCCGCCAGGGCAGCCCAGAAGCGCTCGACTTCACCCTCGGCGAAACCCATGCTGTCCCAGCAGAGCTGCAGCACGAGGCGTCCGCGGAAGGAGTGCCCGAGGAGGAGGAGGCCGCCGGCTTTGAGGCGGCTCGCGGTCGCGACGCTGAGGAGATGCACTCCGGGCCCGTAGGCGGTGCGGACGTAGGTGCGGTCCAGGTCACCGATGAGCGAGATGCCGAGGAGGGCGGCACTTGCGGCTGGGCGGCCAGGTAGTTCGGGATTTTCGGGCGGCGGGACGAAGGCGGTTGGGGAAGCTGGACTGCGTCGTGCACGTGCGGCGGCGGAGAGGAGAGCGCGTGCGGGGAGTAGCGGGGAACGCACGGCCTGTTGCATTTGTGCTTTGGCTAGACGGGCGCGAAGCCACATGCCCGCTTTCTTGGTTGGTTGAAATGCAGGAAGTGAAATCGTGAAATACGCCAGAGCAAGGAACCAGTTCGAGTCTGAGGATTGCGGGGCCAGATGGGGGCGTAGGTTCGCCGCAGTGTACAGCATTCTGGTGCAACCATGGTATAATTAGCGGCGCATTTATGAAGTTGAAATAAAACATGCATAGGAAGTTCGAGACTCTGGGAAGTACAACGTCCCCACGCGATATTGCAAAGGGCAGTCAGCGCATGGTTAACGGTTACACCGTTGGCCTTGCAGTTTGCCAGAATCGCTGCTGTCTGTGCTTCTGAAAACTCTCGCTCTTGAAGGATAGTACGCTTGGGTCCGCGTTGAATGCGAGAAAGGGTATGCCCACCCTGGAGTAAATTCACAAAGCTGAGCAAAGTTCCAAAACGAACCACGCACGATTTCTCGGCTGAGGGTTTGGAGATAATTGATCTTACAGGCAGCTTTACCAAGAGCGGACGAGGGAATCGATAGCCTCGACTCTACGCTCAAAGGGAGGATATCCATCTGAATCAACATCAGGCGAAGAGAAAAATTGAACTGTGCGACAACCGACCCAATCTCGGGGCGGTGTATTGAGTTGCTCGGCCAGTTCGGCATCCGACTTTTCAGAAGTTAGCAGGCAGAGAAGCTCGTGGGTGGACTGGTGAAGTGCGGTCCCATCGCCAATAAAATGGGGAGCACACATGAGAAGGTCGTATTGGGCACGGCTGTTGTCAGAGATATTTTCGCTTTCAGAGACGATCAGATATGAGAGGTAGTTGTCGGACAGGATTCTTTGTCCATCCATGTAGCTTGATATAAGCTCTGATGAAGGGACATGAATCTTGTATACGCGACAGTTACATCCATACGCACCATCTTTCGTTTCGTGACTGAAGCGCAATGCCGCTCTCGCCTCCTGGACGGCGGCTTCGGACGTTGGCGGAGGGGAAAAGCTGAATAACCGAAGGTCAGCGATCGCAATACAAAAACCGAAAAGGCCGACAGACGAAAATTGAACGGTTCCTGGATCGTTTGTATGTGGTATGACCTTGGCCATTAGCAAGGGGTTCTTTCGACGGATCATAGTCCAAGCAATTTGAACGCGCTCTGGGCGAAAACAATCGGCTGGTGCGCGTAGCGTCATGTGCAAAAACCTGCAGCGTCACGGTCAGGATGGGCTGGAAAGGAGGGGACAACTTACATGTCCCCGAGGGCCTGCTTGGACCCAAGAAACAGGGCGTATTCGCTGTCTCCCAGTGGTCTCTCAAAGCTACCATCTTGAGCTCGGGTCCAAGGCATTGACCGAGAGCGGGATGTGTTTTCCAAAAGGGGTAAAGCTTGGCAGCCATGTCCGCCCGTCGGCATCCCCTGCCGAATGATCGACACGTTCACGTGACGACTAATGATTGCAAATAAATGTCGAATAAATACATAGACCCCTGCCCTTGCGTCCCCTCGCTCGTTCAAAGGCTGTTGGGCGAGGGGAGTGCAGGAGGGCAGGATGGCTTGCCGCATCTCGATCAGAGGATCTCACTTGCCATGCCATCTCCATGTGTGTATCACGCCAAAAGCAGAACAATCAAAAGGAGATGCCGGCGCCGCTTAATTTGTGGAGGTTTCGACAGCGTCTTGTCTTCCCTCTCTAACGCCCGTCTTCTCCCTGTTAAATGCCCCCCGCCCTCTTTTGACACACTCTCTTATCCCGACGACAATGACCACTACCGCGACCTGGCCCGTCTCCCCCCTCATGCCCTCCCTCCTCACGCCCTCCACATCCAAGATCGTACACAAGCTCCCCTCTCCTACCGGCCTCTCGACTCTGTCCCCCGAAGACATCGTCTTGTTCTACCGCTATGGAATAGGATCTCGCCGCCATGTCGAATTCCCCGTCGTCCACCACTCCTTTGAACATCACGCACGCATGCAGCCCGACGCCATCGCCGTCGAGCACCCTCTTTACGCCCAAACCCTGACTTTCGGTCAACTCGAAATACAGGCAAACCGTCTCGCCCGCAGACTCCGCGCCCAGGGCATCTGTCCCGGCAAGAAAGTCTGCATCCTCTCCCGCCGGTCGATATACTTGGTCGTCGCCATCCTAGCAACCCTGAAGAGCGGCGGCCAATACGTCCCACTCGACGCCGTCACCATTCCCGACTCGACCTTGAGCTATGTCCTCAATGACGCAAAGCCCAGCGCTGTACTCGCTATGGGCGAGTTCGTGCACCGTGTCAATCCCGACCTTGTTCCCATTCTGGACCTGGAGGCCGTCATACAGGAGGACGAGCTCCTTGGTGCCGACGGCAGCAAGCTTCAGGATGCCCTTGTCACGCCCTCTGACGGTACGCCTTTGTCTCCTTTCTGCTATCGCCTTATTGACTCTCGCCCACAGGCGCCTACGTGATCTACACCTCTGGTGAGCACCTTCAAACACCAGAGGACTGACGGAATGCTGACGGCGAGTCTCAAGGCACGACTGGTGTACCCAAGGGGGTCGACGTCCGCCATCGAGGGGTGACAAACGGTGCGTTACTTGCGGCTAGCATTCTCCGAGTATTCTAATACCCCGCCCTGACAGTTATCTCTGGTTCCCCGGCCAATGTCGGCATGCGGCCTGGATTGCGCGTCGGACAGTTCCTCAACATCGCCTTCGACATGGGTGCCTGGGAAATCCTCGGCTCGCTGTACAACGGCTGCACTCTGTGCATTCGGGGAAATACGAAGCAGGATTGGATCGCTCTTATGAAAACCGTCCACGTCGTCATTGCGACTCCGAGCATCCTGGCTTGTCACGAACCTGCTGATTATCCGTCCATACAACATGTCATCGTCGGAGGTGCGTTTGTTCCTATTCTTGCTGCCGTACCCGCGTTTATGTGATTTTTCCAGGCGAACCCTGCCCGCAAGGCGCGTTATTTCCGCTTCTTCTGGTATATTATTGTCCCGATACTGACTGATATACAGCCCTCGCCGATAAGTGGGCCAGTTTCACCAATTTCAGTAATTGCTGTGGCCCGACCGAAATCTCGATCTGCAATACCGTTCAGCCGCACACGCCCGGCTACCCCCTGTCCATTGGCAAGCCCATCCCGAACACGAACGTCTATGTCCTCTCGCGCGACCCTTCGTGCATACGGCCTCTGCCTATTGGCGAGATTGGCTGCATGTGGGTCGGCGGAGTCGGAGTCAGCAACGGCTACCTCAACCTGCCGGACAAGACAGCCGAGCGTTACCGACCCGACCCATTCATTGGTGGGACTGCGCTGATGTTTAACACGGGGGATCTGGGGCGTTGGCGGAGTGACGGCCAACTAGACCATCTTGGGCGGGCGGACGATCAGGTCAAGGTCAAGGGTTTCAGGGTGGAATTGGACGGGGTAGCTGCTGCTATGAGGGTGCGTGCTCGTTTCCTTCTATCGATGCGACAAGTGCTGAATCAGGGACCCTTCCTATAGTCTCATGATGCTGTCAGCAACGCCGTCGCACTCCTGGTCGGTACGGAGCTCTGGGGATTCGTGACGCCCTCCACCGTCGACCTGCAGCGGGTGCGCGACGCGACCGCCGCCATGCAGCCGTACCACGCGGTCCCGACGCAGTACCTCGCGATTGACGACTTTCCGATGACGAAGAACGGCAAGGTCGACAAGCGCGCTCTGGTCGTCTATGCCGAGGGCCAGTTCTGCGAGGGCGCCAAGCGATTGACTGCCCCGAGTCGTAGCGGATCTGCTTCTCCTTAATGCCCCCCCTCTTCGTTTCTTTTGCGTGTGTATACTAGATAGATGGATTGGCTCTTGCTGGGACTCTTGTTTGGACTATCATTTTCGTGGAGTTATGCGTAAATTACTCTATCTATCGCCTTGGACGTCGTGCTCAGTACATACATGTACGATACTTGTTTGATTCAGACAATCCCTCCTGTCCTGGGGTTAATGTTAATATTTTCGGAGAGGAACGGTCGCGAGCGCAGACGAGGACGAGTCGGAGTTGTCGGAATCGTAGCTCGGAGCTCTGGTCCGAAATAAAATGCTTCACAAAATAATAATTCCTTGTAATTGTCCAAAGCTCAACCAAAACTAGTACTGTCGTTACTACTTCAAGCCGGGGTAGCACCGAGCGAGGTCGCAACATCCGTCGTGAACGTTGTGATAGCGCTTCCGTTGGTCCAGGCCTGGAATAACCACAACGTTAGCCCAACTTAACTTTGAACTGGTTAAATTCAAGACTTACGCAAACAAGGCGGGCCTCAGCTAGGTACGATGGAGGTGAGTCACAGTAGTATACGGGAGATGAATAACGTACTGTCCGCGTTCTTGCCCTGGAAGTCGCCGGCCTCGACGAGGTAGTCGAGGAAGGTTAGGCCATCGTCGATCGCGGGCTGCCAGGTGGAGCAGGCGTTCTCGAAGCTACAAAGGACGCGTTCAGTCGTGCATTTCTCAATGGCCTGAATGCGACGCGTACTCGGTCGTGAAGGTGTCGATGCTGTCTCCAGCGGGGATGGTGAACAGCAGTCTGTCGTCGGCCGCGGAGACGAGTCCGACGGCGGCGAAGAGGAGGGAGGAGGCAAAGATGGTGAAGCGCATTATTGTGGGGTGTGGGGTTTTGAAACTGGAGAGAATGATTTGCAGCAGCCGCTTCCGCGTCTTATATATTTGTCGCTTAGCGTGCAAGGGGATCGCTGCCCGTGGAGCGTGATCATGTCGGACTGATCTGTCGTTACTTACTTCGTCCAAGTTCAATTAGCTCGGTGGTTTATTTCGGGATCAAGGCCAGGGCTGCCCGCTTTCGTTCGAGGCCCTTGAACGAACCATCGTCCGACGGCGGGATTTCGTCGCGATTCATGCAAAGTTTTGAACCAAGGTCACCTGTTCAAGGTTTTGATTTGTGCCATCGGAGGCTGGCCTGCCTGCCTGTCCAGGTCAGTCCAGATTGGTCGCGTACAGATGCGACGGCGGCCTTCCGGCGCCGGGCATCGAGAGCCGTGAAACAACCTTGACGGTGGCCGTTTGACGAAGGTGGCCACGTACCTCGGGCTACCTCGGGCTGGCAGAGAGTGACCTGCGGCCCGCATCCTTGAAACTACAGATTGTGTCAGGTGGCGCCGTGGCGGTTGCGGTCCCGCGACATGACCCGTCGGACATTCAACATTGTGCGAAGTGGAGGACCTGGTAAGACTCGTAAGAGACGAATTCCGGCGTGTCGTATCGAGATGACTGAAGGGGCCGTCGACGGGGCAAGATCGTCGGGGTGATTCGGATATACGACCGACGAGCAGAACTAGAACTGTCCAGAAAACACGCAAAAAAGTCGCGGTCATGTTCGAGTTTGAGTTCAAGGTTGTTGGTTCGAGTCGGAGTTTCCCGGTGGCTGTGCTAATCCATCAAATCTTATCGCGATCGAGAATCTTTTCTTGCCTTTCTCCTCCTCCCACATCTGCGTGTCGTCTCTCTCCACCAGCAGTCCTTCTGTTGTTCTTTTGCTCTCCCATCCCTCATGTCCTTGTTTCGTTGTATAACGAATTCAATTGTTTTCGTTCCCAACTTTTTCGCAGAACGTCTCTTGCCAGATGTATCCTGTTGCAGCTCCCCAAACTTCACAGTCTCGCTGCCACCCATCCCCTGGCTCTCTAACCTCTCGATCGCACCCTGTTCAACACACGATCCTGTCGAGATAGAGACGATGAGACGGCGAAGCTCTTGTGTGCTTCTTGATGCTCCCCCCGCAGCTTCGCGATGCTGTGTCCTGGCAGTCTATGCAGCAGGTGAGGATTCATTTACCACACTTCCCTCGGCCGCTGACGCCGTCTTCCCCAGTTTTTTTTTTTTCAAATATGCTTGAATTGATTTTCCACGCATTCATTCTGACGCTTGCATATCATGCGTTCATCCTGCGACCTCACGGAAAATGACATCGCAAACTCGTCAGCTTTATTCACGGCTTTTCAGCTGCGCGCTGCTCAAGAGCCGTCCGCGGGTCATCTGCGCATGACGTGTGATGTTTCTGGCCGCTGTTCACCGCCGCCGGGCGCGCTGGGCGTCCTCTCGAGCCTAGAGGGCCCGACTCGGAGCTCGGGGTTCGGTGCAGGATTGAGGCCGTAGTGCCAGGACGAGGCGAGGCGGGACGATCGTTTGCGTTCTCGAACTGCCGCGGCGATCGATGTCGTGTGACTTTCCTATTCGGGAAGAGCTACCAGAAAACTCGGTGGGTTATCCTTTTTCGAGACATTTGATTCAGAAGGATCGATGGACGTGCATGGATCATAGCTTTCCCTCTCCCCTACCGCCCCCTCTCCTCCCATCTACTCCAACCACAGTATGCCCGGCCAGCGCTTCGGGACGCACCCTCAGGTTCACCACTCTGCACTAGGAACGACTTTCTGCGGCATACGACATGCAGCCTCGACGGCCGAGACGCCAATACACCAGTACCGCGGTATCAAATATGCCTCCGTCGCGGCTCGTTTTCGCCAGTCTCGCCTGTTAACAACTCTACCACCGACGACGGACGCTTCACGCTACGGGTACGCATCGTTCCTGACTTGTTTGAGATCAAGCGCCCGAATATTGAATTCAACTTCGCAGACCCATTTGTCCGCAACTTCACAAAAAGTGCTTCGAGGAGGAGCTATTCGGTCTCGGGCAGGATGCTCAGCACCAAGTCCTTGAGCAGAACGAGTTCGAATGCTTGAATTTGAATGTGACGTGCCCGGCCGGCCTAACCTCGCGATCGCGTCTGCCTGTAATGCTTTGGGTGCATGGGTGGGTTCGGAGAGTACCCTGTCGACAATGACTAATTGTCTTCTAGCGGTGGCGATCGTGGCTATGGTTCCAGCTGGATATACGACGGAGGGTCTATCGTTCGCAAAAGCATGCTCATCGAGAAGCCCGTCTTGGTCGTGACTTTCAAGTTCGTCCAATATTATGATTCCTTCGCTCGTCCTCACACCCTCCCTCAGCTTCCGCATCGGGCTCTTTGGTTTCGCTGCAAGTGAACTAATACGAGAGGACAACGAGGCTGTTGATGAGGCCGGGGCTGGGAACTATGGTGAATACTACCACAATTCGTTCCTCATTCGCGTCTAACAATATCACGCAGGCCTGCGCGACCAACGAATGGCGATGGAATGGATCCATCGTTTCATCCAGGAGTTCGGCGGAGACCCTACCAACGTAACTCTGTTCGGGGAATCGTCGGGTGCAGCGGACATTTTGTGTCACCTTTTGTCAACAGCGAATGATCGTCGACCGCTCTTCCACCGCGCCATTATTCAAAGCGCGATTGTGGACCACAGCATCCCCAACGTCGTCAGTGCTGGATGGCATATCTCGCGCGTGATGG
The DNA here is from genome assembly GCA_029281495.1 of Mycena filopes. Classification (NCBI taxonomy): domain Eukaryota; kingdom Fungi; phylum Basidiomycota; class Agaricomycetes; order Agaricales; family Mycenaceae; genus Mycena; species Mycena filopes. Next base: position 57,862 of record JARIHR010000099.1, on the reverse strand, counting down.
CGAGCCTGGATGTATCCACCGTCGCGGAGCTTCGCGCTATCAGCGCCGAGAAGCTCGTCAAAAATAGCAGTGGCTCGACCTTGCGCGCCGTCGATGACGGCCACTTCTTCGTCCCAGACTGGAGACTGCGCCTCCTCCCGCCAGACGAACGACACCCATCTTCTTCGCGAAGCCGCCCCCATTCCGCCCTGAAGGTACCCAAGCTCCCCGCCTCCAGCCGATCCCGCTCACGAACGCGAGTGCTCAACGCCAAGATACACGCACACCAGCCGCTCATCATCGGCGACACCGGCTCCGCGTCGCTCGTCTGGTCCCTCCCCGCGTCGCTCTGGACGTCGCAAGCCGTCGTCCGCCGCCTCAACGCCATCTGCCAGTCCGTCTCAATGGCCTCCCTCCTCCTCGGCGCGTACGACATCTCCGTGAGCACTCCCGACGACGAGATCGTCGACCGCGTGCTGGAGCTCATCGGCGACACGCGCGTCGCGTGGCCGACCGATTGCGCCGCCTCGCACGCGCGACACCACCGCGCCGGCGGCGGTGTGTGGCGGTACGTCTTCGACCAGGAGGCCCCCGCGGGCGTCGCACACAAAGCCGACCTCGCTTACCTCTTCGACAACATCCCGCACCCGTTCGCCACCCCGCCCCCGGGCGCGCTCGACTTCTGCGACTCGTTCGATCTGGATGACGACGACGAGGAGCACGATCGGAAGTTTGACTCGGATGAGGAGGACGAGTGGATGGAGCCGCCGGTGGATGAGTGGGCGTACACGCGCGTGCGGGATACGATGCAGGAGCGATGGATTGCGTTTGCGCATGGGGAGGAGCCCTGGAGCGTGGATAAGGTGTTTGTGTTTGGGCCGGAGGGTGAGGTTGGCGAGCGCTCGAGGCATATCTTCGAGAGCAGGCGGAGGAAATCGGTGTGGATTGAGGCGTTGGAGCCCCTGGGGATGCAGCTTGTGCAGAAGGTTGGGATGGAGTTGAGCAGAGGCCCGCCAATGAAAAGCGGCCAGGCCAAGTATTGAGTGTGATATTGTACAGCATTTTTCCATTGGGTTTTTTATTTGGCATCGCATAGCACGGAATATATGTAGCATTGAATGAACGAAAGGCGGCGTTTCATTTGATAAGCAAGCCCAACGCCCAAAAGGGCAATATCATTGCTATATGCGGATGGCCGTGGAATCCAAAGTTACATAGGAGATACAAGCATAGTTAGAACATGATTCCAGCAACGTCAATGGTCAACAAATCTGTTGAGGAAAGCAATGGCAGTTATGCACTGGTGCTAGGGGTTGGGGCCGACGAGGTCGAGACCTGCGATGAAATCGCAGCCGAATCTGCGGTTGACGTGGTATCGGACGTGAGGAACGCGGAATCCACCAGGCTCGAACTATTGGTAGGAGTGACGCAGTATGCCTAGATGGGAAGGGCAATCAGTACGAATCGGAGCCCTCAACATTTTGAACGATGCTTACCTCTCCTGTGGTGAAATTACTGCACCCCTAGAGATCATTCAAGTCAATGCTTTCTCTTCAAAAGTCGAAGCAAACACAATAGTACTCACTGCGGGGTTCATGAGGTTGAACGCGAACACAGTGATGTTGTTTCTGTTCGCCAGGTCAGAGCAAACTTGACCAACACCGGCACGATCAACAGCGCCGCACTCCGTGGCCTACATACGCGGACCTGGGTGAGTTCTTGGCAGATGCCCACAAAACCAATGCGACATACGCTGATATTCCCGAGCTCGGTCATGCTTGACATATCGAAAGGGTGGGGTAGCAGTTTCGACCTGGCCGCGATACAATATGACTTCGAACAGATCAGCCGCTACTCTGAGGACCGGCACGTTGCATACCCGTCCTGGAATCAAGTTGGTGCAGTTATCGTTCACCTGGCCATAACTAGGTGAGATAACGTTGACTTCTCCGGTAGCGATGACCCACGTCGTGATTTAGCTGAAGAAATTTCTCGATGTCGAGATTCGGCTGCTGCTGCTGAGCAAGTAAACTAGTACAGCTCATCCCGGCCATGACGGTGACTGATAGTTGTTGGCACGGCTATCGTCATCATGATTTTGGCGTTATTGAGATAACAGAGCAGAAATATTCTCACAATGAAGGTTCCGTTGTCCCGAGGCGCGGTAGCACGACTAACAAGCCCGCCGGTATATGGAGCACCGTTGACCTTGACGAGCGCGGTCAAGATGAGGGTAGAAAAGACAGTTCGGAGGAAGAAAGGCATGTTGAAGAGAACGGGTTGGATTGCTAAGTAGTTGAGAGTGTGGGTTCCGAGTTAGTGGTTATGGTTTAACAGGATGGAAAGGCCTGTATTTATATGAAAAAGCCGTCCTTGTGGCCACAATGGCCACATCTTTTGGTGGTATTTGTTTCGCGCTGAGTCCGGGGAGACGATGAGTTCCGTGTTCGATTGCAGCTTTTTCGGGTGTTTCAGTTGCCATGGACGTGCAAGAACATGAGGAATTCGCCGGCCGCAGTGTCAGTTTTTGAGTTCGAGCTTGAAGCTTCCCCGCCCCGAGTTGCTCGAGCCTGAGCCAGCGAAGAATGAGAAGGCACAAGTTGCTAGTGTCGTACGATTGCCGTGTAGTGCGCACGCCGTCGCGGACGCCTTGACTTGATCTCAAGTTTGAAAGACGAAGAGGGCAAGGGAAGTCTAGGAAAGTCCTTTTTACCAAAGCACTGTGAGTGGGATAAGGAAGCGTATGCTGACGAGATACATACCGGCACATCCAAATTCACGCGTCGCCTTCCACACCACCTGAGTGAAGTGGCCCGCCAGCCCCCATTGACCCGGCGGTGGGGGGTCATTGGGATCGTACTCAGCTATTCGGAGTCAGGACGTGTCATAAAGGAAAGAGGATTACGCACAAACTTCATCGGTCCAAGCCTTCACCGCGGCCGTGATGCTGAAATCGCCTGTACCGGCGGCAAGATTCTCTGCATGGGAGGGTCAGAGGCTCAGATTCAGCAACTCCGAATGGCAATGAGCTGACCACCAAAGAGACCGAGGGTTCCTCCGGAGTGGACGTTCGTGCACTGGTCGGCCCACTGCTGTGCCTTCTCGGCAAGGGTGTTGTTCCAGGCGAGATCGACCGCGCCATGCTTGGAGCGGAATGAGTTGTGGGTGTGCCGATAGCTCTGTACATCCGAGTCCGATGCTCTGCTGCCATTGGGAAGCGACCGAACGGCGGTGGGAGTAGCATTGATCCCGGCCAAGTACATATATCGCACTCAGGATGAAGGTAGGGAGAACAGCGCGTTGAAAGAAAGAGGGCATGACGCAAGTAGCGGAAGAATATGAGGCTAGTTGAAGGATCTTAAAGAAGGAGAAATAATTCGGGTATGGTCGAATGAATAACAATCCGTGCATTTATACCCGTCGGCCACATTACAAGTCAAGCTTGTGGCCACAACGAGCGCGGAGTTTGGTGGTGCTCGCGCTGTGTCGCGGGGATCCGGATGGGCAGCTCGGGCGGCGCAGCCTCAACGAAGGACCGTCCATGGAAGGCCGCCGGAAGTTAGAAATGTGAAAGCCGCAATGTTAAGAAGTGGGCCAGAGCGTCCGGTCTCAATACTGGACGAGCTGGCACAGGTTTCGCAGTGGCCACTGTGAGCGACTGTTGAGTTGAGGATATCTATTATCCACTGATTGGACGCTTTTCGAAAGTTCGAGTTGCCGGTTTTTCCAGCAAATTCCAGGGCGGTTCGGTCTAGCAAACTCGGCGAGACATCGTCAGTAGGACTTTTTAGATGTGCTTGAGGTTGTCGACTGTCAGCGAAGGTGGGAAGTGAACATCAATGGCCGTGGCCGACGGTGACCGCCATCAGATCTCAGGTCGGACTCTCAAAAAATTCAACGTTCAACGGTATAAAACGAGCATAGTCGGGGAGGCCAAACAAATTGTAACCCATAGCTGGGAGATACGAGGTTACTTGAAGGATGATCGTAAATGAATTAAATATGTGGAGGAGGCTGAATGGTGACTATTCGTTATATACTGCCGCCTCCGGGGGTGACGGCGACGACGAGGTCGAGGCCGACGATGAGGTCGAGGCCTGCGATGAGGTCGAGGCCTGCGACGAAATCGAGGCCTGCGACGAAATCGAGGCCTGCGACGAAATCGAGGCCTGCGACGAAATCGAGGCCTGCGACGAAATCGCAGCCGGATCCGCGGTTGACGTCGTATTGGTCAAGAACATGCCGTCGACCAGGGTCGAATCCACGTTAGGAGTGACGCAGTATGGCTCGATGGGAAGGGCAATCAGTATGAATTGGAGCCCTCAGCATTTTGAACGATGCTTACCTCTCCTGCGATGAAATTGCTGCAGTTCTGGCCGACCTGAAAGTCTCCAGGTCAAGCGCCTTTTCTCCAAAAAAATCAACGAAACGATGGTACTCACCATGGGGTTCATGAGGTTGAATTCGAACAAGGTGATGTTGTTTCTGGTCGCCAAATCAGAGCAAACTTCGTCGTCCTTTGCAAGATCAGCAGCGCCGCACGCCGTGACCTACATACGCGGATCCGGGTGAGTTTTGGTAGATGCCCACATAACCAACGCGACATACGTTGAAACTTTCGGCCTCGGATATGTCGACGGGTATCGTTGACAAATTTAAAGAAGAGGGTAGCTCCGTTTTGGCCGCGATACAATATGACTTCAAATAGATCAGCCGCTACTCTGAGGACCGGTACCTTGCATACCTGTCCTAGCATCAAGTTAGTGCAATTGTCGTACACCTGGCCATGACTAGGTGAGATAACAGTGGTTTCCCCAATAGCGACGACCCACGTCGTGATTTAGCAGGAGAAATTGTGTCTCATTGAGACCTGGCTGCTGAGCAACGAGACCAGCACAGGTCATATTGGCCACGACGCTGGCTGATAGTTGTTGGCACGGCTATCGTCATCATGATTTTGGCGTTATTGAGAGAACAAAGCAGAAATATTCTCACAACGAAGGTTCCATTGTCCCGAGTTGCGGGAACATCCGGAATCTGACGACTAACGAACCCGGCGGTATAGGGAGCACCGTTGACCTTCACGAGTGCGGACACTATGAGGGCAGAAGAAAAGACAGTGCGGAGGAAGAAAGGCATGTTGAAGAGAACGGGTTGGATTGTCAAGCAGTTGAGAGGAAAAGAGAGTGTGGCTTCCGAGTCGGTTATGGTTCAACAGGATGGAAAGGCCCGTTATTTATACGAAAAAAGCTGTCCTTGTGGCCACAATGGCCACATCTTTTGATGGTATTTGTTTCGCGCTGAGTCCGGGGAGACGGTGAGTTCGGTGTTCGATTGCAGCGGTTTCCGGTGTTTCAGTTGCCATGAACGTGCAAGAAGATGAGAAGTTCGCCGCAGCAACTTGTTGGAGACCGTCCACGGACGCTCGGAATGTGGAAGACGCAATTATACCAGAGCATCTTCTGCCGGGCCTTCTGGAAGTGGGGTACATAGACACCACTGGCGCAGGTTGCACAGTCGCCACGAGTAACTGTCGCGTCGGGGAATCCACTTATTGAGACGCTCGGAATCGCCGGTTTTACAAGGCTCAGTGTCACGACTCGGGAGCGAGAGCATCGTCGAGCAGGGAAGCTATGCGGGCAGCGGAGCCCGGGTCTTTTGCAGACGTTAGTGAGAACTGGCCAGATGAACCGAGAGGACAGAGAAACTAAGCCGAAGTCCGGGCCGCCATCACTAGATCTCAGGCCCAAAAAGTTTTAAAAAATAACAATTCACATGTTCAAAGGGTACATGGCGGTAAAAGGTAGGGAAACGCGATAAAAAGCAGGGAAACTGAGAGTAAAGTACGCCAATCAAGCGGCAAAGCTGTAAACGCCATACTAGTCTGTACATTCGCACTGAGGAAGATATCAGTCCACGCTGGTCAATAGAGAAAAGGATACTGACCCAAAGTCGCCAATGACGTTGCCTTGGACAGAGTATTCGCAGACATAGTACTGGGCAGGCTGTGTGAGGGAATTCATTAATTTCCGGACGTTTTCGAAGGGTTGGAAGACTCGACGCACCCCAAAGCCAGGGAATATCCCATCGCAGGTTTGCACTTTTATCAAATGTCAGTAAGATGAAGACGTCTCTGCGGAAATACTACACACCCGCACATCCAATTTGGTGTGTCGCCTTCCACACCACCTGCGTAAAGTGGGCCGGCTGGGGGCTCTTGGGATTGTATTCAGCTATTCGGCGTCAGAAGCCTGTCATAAAGGAAAGAGAATTACGCACAAACTTCATCGGTCCAAGCCTTCACCGCGTCGGTGATGGAAAAATTGCCTGTACCAGCGGCGAGATTTTCTGCAAGCGCTGGTCAGAGGCGTAAGTGTTGGATGAAAAGAAGCGCGGACCACCAAGGGGACCGAGCGTTCCGCCCGAGTGCACATTCTTGCACTCGTCGGCCCATTGTTGTGCTTTGCTAGCAGCGTCGTTGCTCCAGGTGACATCGACGGCGCCGTGCTTGGAGCGGATTGAGTTGTGGGTTTCTAGGTACGTCTGCACATCGGAGTCCGATGCCCTACTCCCGTTGTCGCCGGATCTGCGTGAGCCAGTGGCGCTCGCGGACAAGCACAGTGTGGTCAAGATAAACGCCGGGACGATATTGCGTTGAAGGAACGATGTCATCAGCTTGGGGTTGTAGCGAAAGAAAATGGAGGAGGCGGGAGTGAGCAGTGAGAGAGGGCGGTGAACGGCTAGGATCGATTATTGTTCAAAGGGCAAAGGAAGCTCGCATTTATATGGAGACAATAGACAGCTTTGTTGTGGCCACAATGGCCCACCCTTGGCAGTGTTTTCGCACAGAGTCCGGGGGAAATGGGGAGCTCGGACAGTGGTTCGGCCCCGCCGCCATGAGCAAGGCCGTAGTAGATCCTGAAGATCACCAAGGACGCGACTGGACGCGACGAAAGCTCCGCGTCGCACAATTTATTGTTCGTGAGTCGTGGGTTATTGCTTGGGCTGCAGGCAGTTTGGATCCTGGCCGACGTGAATTTAGCGGCTGCGCGGAGCTGTACCATCCCAGGATCCGGATTCCGGACGAGGCGGTTGAGGGTCGAAAGCAGAAGTTGGCCACAATGTTTGGCGCGACAAACAATGGCCACCAAATCTCAAAAAGAAGAAAAAAATTGAACAAGACATCGATTGTCGGTAATACATGTACATGCAAGTAAGGTAAGATAAACAGTAGTAGTTCTAAAAGCTACAGCGTGGCTTTAGTCCGTATGGTTCTCATCTGGCTCGGTCATTACGATTGGAAATTAAAAGGAGAGCTGGCGGTGGTCGATGTCGCAGCAGCAGCTGTACTGGACGTAGTCGGCAAAGGCGCGCTCGTGGTGATCACGGCGGAGGCGCTCGCGACGGTCGAGGCAATCACCGACGTCGAGGCCGGGGAAGGATCCAGCGAGCTAGGGAGCGCGGATGCCACTGTAATGGCGCTGGCGCTGGCGGGTGCAGAGGCAGCAACGGAGGGCAAAGCGGCAGCGGAGGTGACGGGAATGACTGCCGAAGAGCTTGCAGCAGCGGAGGTGACTGGGTCTGAGGCCGACGGCGCAGCAGCGCTAGAAATAGCAGGTACTCCCGCCGTCGAGGATGCAATAACCGAAGTCGCAGTAGCGCCTGCGGTGATCGTGAGTGTGCTCGTGGCGCCGGGAATCACTCCGGCGGCGAACACAATCGCGGTGGGGTCCGGGGGAAGCGCACCACTGGCGCTAGCAGCAGAGGGTACGGGAGCGGAAGCGGACTCTGCAGTGGGGGCGGCTGCGGCGGTGAGCGCGCCAGTCGCAGACACGGTGACCACCACGAGGGCGGTGGGGAACCCGTCGGCGCCGATGACGGTGGAGCCGACGACGCTGGGTGGGGCGGGCGAGCTCGCTCCAGCGGCGGCGGGAGATGTAACGGCCGATGGGGCTGCAGACACGGGTGTGCTCGGGGATGCGGTGGAGCTAATGGAATCAGTCGAGACGGAAGAGGAGGATTGAATCGGCGAGGCGGAAAGGGCGGGGGCCGACGAGGAGATTGAGAAGGGGAATGCCGTCGGGGAGCTTGAGAAGGGGAAGGCCGTCGGGACGAGAGTCTGAGCACGAATTCGAAGTCAGAATACATAACGGCTATTGCGTCTCGCGACTTACGGGACTCGCCGGGACAAAGGATATGCCCTGCAAAGGAATCAGGAATCAGAAATCACCAAAATGGATCCAAGCGAGAGACGGTCGTCAACTGACATTAACGCTGACGGCGGGGGCGGGAGTGGACTCGGTTGCGCGACGGAAACGGTTGATCATGAAGCGCCGGGCGGCCAGACTGGTGCCAGCAGGGGCTGCGCTGGTGTCCACAAGCGAAGTCGAACTTGAGGCACCCTCAGCAGTCGTTGCAGCATCGTCCTCCCCATCGCAGTCCTCGCCTCCGTCATCCTCCGTCGAGCCCATACCACTATCCACCCCAGCAAAAGCAAAATGCTGTTCCACATCGCTCGGACTATCACACGAAAGCACCGTCCCCAACGCGCTGCTCCGCGGCATCGCTGCACACACCAGATTTTCCGCGCACGGAGTGAGCACCCACGCCTCGCCGACGCACATCGCGAATGCGGAGCCGCCGATGCAGGCCGTTGCGTTGCCTATTCAACTCCTCGATCAGTATACGGTATACGTGGGAGAAAACGGTGGGGGAAGGGGGGGCGACGCGATTCAGACGTACCAGAGCAAGAGTCCGTCGCCGCCATGCCTGCGAACTGCTGGTTCATGAACCGCGCTGTGACGGCGTTCTCGACGAATTGCGCGGGCGCGGCAGAGTTGAGAGATATGGGTGCGGCGGAGCTTCGTTTGGGGGCCAGGAGCGCCAGGGAGGCGAGGATGATCATGCGTAACGAGGCGGGCATCTAGGTAGGTAGGTTGGAGGAGAGGGAAATAGAAGAGGTCGTGAAGGCAAGGATCGTAAGGGTCGTCGTCGAGCACCGGGCTCCGAGAGGGTGGCAGGCAAAAAAAAAGCAAGGCGGGAGGGAGGACTGGTACTTGAGAATAGAGGGTTTTGGGCTCCTGCTATATAACATGGACGGCAAAGACAATTGAGATTGAAGCGCCATTGTTCTCGGAGGCGGCACCAGGGCAGACAATAGAGCTCCATGGCCAGTCCTATCCTATTATTGGGCGGCCCAGGAATAGGAATAGGTTGTTGCGCTTGAACCTTGCTCTATTGTAAATTTCACAGTGGAAGCGCGAAGGATCCTCAGAACAACAAATGTTTGTGGTTTGTGGCGAGGTCACACCAACGTCACACTAAAACGGGCGATGAATTCAAGTCAAGTCCGGGATCCGCATGCTATGCTTTCTAGTGGTACGGGTGGGTAATGGGTAATGATATGTATGCAGGGTTGGATGGTATAGACAACATGCAAGAGGTAGCGAAAGGAGGAGAGTGAATGCAGGTATGAGCACTGGGCGATAGATGGTACGCGGAAACACAAAAGGCAAAGATACTGCGCTGCTGATCTTGCGCGGGGGCGCTGCCCCACAGGAAAGAAGCCGACCCCGAAGATTCGAACAGCTGCGCGTCTACTGGTTGTAGACATAAAACCCATTAATCTTCCACTGCGCCGCCGCCCCAAACTCGGAGCCGTGGCTCTTGATGTACTCGGCAGCGGTGTCCGACCCGGTGGAGGTCTTGCAGCTCTTTGACTGCCCGCCAGCGCCATCTGCAAAAAATAGTATGACGTATCATTACATTAGTATTGGGGTTTTCGATGAAATGTGGAATGTGGGAAAGAGAGAAGGGAGAAGGGGGGAGAAGCAAGACGCGACTTACCGACAGCCCAAACACCCTCCGTAAAGCTCCCACCAAGGTTCGTATCCACAACCATCATGAGGTCCTGGAAGTACGTCGTCGGCGAGCAGCTCGACGTCGGCACGGCCATGCGCGGGCTGCCCCAGTTCGCCGGGTTCGGGTCCTTGCTCGAGATGTCTGTGTAAGTACCATGTAAGTACCATCGAATAAGCATTTATCGCGCTGGGAGGAGGGAGGAGGGAGGAAAGGAGGGAGGTGAAGAGGAAGGAAGGAGGACGACGCACCAGAGGGGACCTTCCCAGCCTGGAAGAACCACATCTTGATCCCGCTGGTGTCGAACTGGAGCGCATACACCCCTCCCCCGGCCGCGTTGAACCCAGGGCCGAAGGTCGCCGCACTCTTGTCGGAGAAGCCACACGCGGCGGGGTTCACAGTCGCGTCTAAGTAGCACGGGAACATTATTCTTAGTAAGGCAGGTGAAGGAAGGAAGGACGCAGGGGGGAAGGAAGGAAGGACGGATAGCGCTTCTTACCGCAATCATCCCCCTCAGTGCTGACGATCTTGACCTGCGTCATGGACGAGACGGACGAGCTGGGGATGGAACAGCCCGACCCGGTGTGGATGGAGTAGATGTTCTGGTTGTACAGAGAAACACCCTCGACTACGTCGATTTCACCTATAGACGAAAAACGAAATAATCAATATAAGTACATACGAAGTCAAAACCGAGTCGCGTGGATGAACGATGAACACACCCTGGTAAGGCCAGTTGGCACCGGTGAACTACAGCGCGGGTCAATACACGGAGGCTAGGGGTAGGAGATCAACGGCGACGACGTACCCAAACAGCGGGCCCTGGACGGAGCATGCATCAGTATCGTATCGGGAAATCAAATGCAACAACGCACAAGTCCCACAAACAGCAGGCATATGCGCGATATCAAAAATGAAGAGGTTCTCATCCTTAGCGTTGAACGTCTTCTTCGAGACCATGCGGAGCGCGTTCCGGGTAGCGACATCCTCCGCGTCGTCGACAGCAAGGATGACTTGGTCGCCCGACTTGTACGCGAGCCCCTGCGAGATGCCGTTCACGTAGTTGGCGACGCCGCCGTTGTCGCCGCTGCCGGAATCGCTGCAAGGGGAGATTGAATTGATTGAGCAAGGGAGGAGGTTTCGTGAGGGGGTGAAGCAAGCGACGTAAGCTTACTAGTTGAAGAAGTCGAGGAAGGCCTGGCCCTCGAGGGTGTTGGAGAGCTTCCAGCCGGCGCCTGTCGAGAGTCAGTCTTGCGATTTCCCCCATTGGTAGTCCGACGTACTGGAGCTCTTGGTAGAGGCCGGGGTTGAGGTAGCCTTGGCGGTAGATTTGGTGGTCGATGTCGTGGCCTTGGGGGCGGCAGCCTTGGCGGTAGTGGCCGCAGCTTTCTCAGTGGTAGCACCGGCCTCCTCGTCGGTCGAGGACTCGTCTTCATCATCGCAATCTTCTTCCTCTTCATCATTGGACGAGGACGAGGAGTCTTCATCACTGGATGAGGAGGAGGAAGACGTCGTGCTGGAAGAGGACGACTCCTGGGTGGAGGAGCCTGAGGACGAGGATCCAAAGGACCATGTGACGTCGACTGGGGAGGCAAAAAGTGAGAATCAAAGAAGCAGATTGGAACAAATTCGACGTACTGACGCCGGCATCGAGTGAGCCACCGTTCAGAGCCTTGAAGGCTGCCGGGGAGATATAGACGTTACCGGGCTCACCGCAGCCCTCGCAGGCGTCGGTGAGAGTAACATCGACAGTCTTGGACGGGTCGGATGCCAGCGCGACAGTGATCTATCGCATATGCACGAATCAGCATCAGCACAGGGATGAAAATACGAGGGCTCCACGTACGTGCTGGAAGCACTTTGACGAGGCAACGCCCATGTCGCCGTAGTAGTCGGGCCCGACACCGATGATCATGTCGTCGTCGCTGCTGTAGGTACCGCACGCATTCTGGGTGCTGTTTTGGTAGCCATAGTATGCGACACCAGAGACATCGGCGCGCTTCCACTCAGGTGCGGCCTGGTGTGCGACACGCGCGTGGTGGCCTGCTCTCCTGAGGCCTGCAGCATTGAGGGATGCGCTGGCAGAGGCCACGAGGGCGAGGACACCGAAGGTGGTGGGGTTTGAGGGAAACATTATTGTTTCTTTGTTGAGTTGTCTGGTCGGGGAGAGCGCAGACGACTAAAGAGCGGAGGGAAACGAGTGAGGAAGCCGAGTGGCGGCTTTGGTGTGGTAGGACAGGGAGGAGGGGGGAGGCGGAGGAAAAGCTGAAGTTCCCCATGCGGGCACAATGCATTTATAGCGACTCCGTGCGAACAGATGGGGCTCGGCTGTATTAGTTTGGCAACCGTCCGCAGCGCGGTTTTTTCCGATCCAGACGAGGGGTAGGCGTTGTCACGTCGAGGACGTCTTCAATTCCTTTGTGTCCCAAGTTTTACTTTACCCCAGATTTTCGCTGAGAGGCCAGGGGAAATCTGTGTCGATCCCGATCCACGGTCGTCAAGCAGCCCAAATTGACCCCTGATGTCATCCAGAGTCTCCTTCTTTTCTGTATCCTCCGTCTCCTCCTCGGCACCCTCAGGGAGGCCTGTCTCTCAGCGTTCTTTGCCGACGCAAGGCTGGGATGCAGTAATCTCGTTACAGGGCAATCGACAGCCCGCATAGAACGGCGGGCGGAATGGTGATGAACCTGAGTCTGATAGACGCGAATGATCTCTGGTTTGTTCCAATTTGGGGTGAGCCTTTGGTGAGCTTGAAGACAGTTAACTGGGATCAGGAACTTGAATGTGCCAAGACGGGACGCTGGGAACAGATTGAGACGCGGAAGTCGGCGATAACAGGGGACGACCCCAAAAGGACCGACGCTCGGAGAACCTCATGTACCAAGGGACGAGTTGAAGCTGGACGGAACGAGCCGGCTGGACGCAGGGAGAGTCAGAGGCAAAGTCAAAGAAGGCGCGCCACGCGATCATGTGACTCTGTCTAGTTCGCGTCCAATGGCAATATTTCTCAAGTTTTGAACCAACTCGATGAGATACGCTACAAAGTGATAACTCAACATGATCAAACTACGCGCTCGAACTCTGGCGCCACACTCAAAACGCAAGAAGAACGAGTCGAAACGACCGAGTTCCCAGCGCCACGATTTTTCCGGCCGCGGATAGCTAGCCACAGTCGCCTTTGCATAAACGAAGCCATCCATACATCGGCGGCCCGAGCAGTGCACAGGAGCACTGCAAATAAATAACGTGTTGCTCAGTTGGACTCCAGCGAGGCTTAAACCAAACTCACTTGAAGACAGCCTGAACAACACCTACATATCGCCGCGATTCGACGGCGGTTTCACCTGGACCCTTACCGAGTCTAAGTCTCTTCGTATACTTACAGCTCGAGTGCGACTGTGCGGCGCTGTTGACACTACGCGCCGCGCCGAATGATCTTGGGCCAGACTGGTGAATAGTATATAGAAAGACGAGACGATGCCGGTTGGGGCGAAGGGCTGGGTTGCGTAGGTGACGGCGTCGAAGCGACGAGAAGGAAGTAGTACCCGCCAGGTAGCAGTTCAACGTACTTGGCCACCAGCACAACGACCAGGCCCGCCGCGTATGAGATTCCCCCCCACCGGACACGAGTGACGATTGCCAGCGTCGGAACTCGCCCAACTCGATCGGAGAAGGATTGAGTCCACCAGCCGACGGTCAAAAAAGTGAGTATATATTCCCGCTGCGGTAGTCGTATGTAGCTCCGGGCGAGGTCAGCGTTTTTTGCTGTATAATGGCATTGGATAAATGAACGTAGTACGTACCGGTAATTATAACCAACTTGGCAGTGAGCGCCTGCAGCTGTACGGTGGGATGGGCCGAACTCGGCGGGTACTTCAGCATTGACATCGGACGAGATTGAAAATACGGCGCCGGTCGAGGTGTCGTCATTATTATTATTTGAATCCCCCATTAGCGTCGAACGAGGGTGAGTCGTAGTACTCGAAACTGAGATCACTTGACGGGGGGAAATGGCCATGGGTAGGGATAGACGCCGGCGACACACGAGGTCGGTCGGTGTACAGCTCCACTTGCGCGGCACCAAGGGTCAAGGACACGATAACGGTGCGCAGAGACAAGGAACGAGCGTCGTCAACCTAAATTGTGGATGTGGATTATCAGACTCAGATAGAATGAAAAAAGCGAGATTAAGACGCATAACATGTACATACCACGGCGCTGGCCTTTTGCGGAAAGGCATTTTCAGCCAGGCTCGGCGAGCTCGCTCTGGTCTTCCGAAGGAATCAGAGCTAGCATTCACTTCGACGACTAGCGAGGCCCGGGCATCGTCCGGCGCTGTGTGGCAATGTAAGCTCGCGGTTGGAGACAACGTTGACCTCGTGCGGGCGGGGGAAGGGAGCGACATCTGGCCTTGGATTTGGATATTGGCAGGACACGGGATTTTCTACGAGGTGCCACTGCAATCCCTGCGGACCTGGATGGGATTATTGGTTCCTGAAATCATGGCCATGGGCGCGGTAGGGCGATAAGGACAGTTTGAGTCAATGATTCCAAGGTGTCTGTGAAGCAGCAAGCCGATGTCGACGATTACACTGGAGGAGTGGCCTTCAAGGTGCGAGGGACGTTTATGACTTCAAGGAAGTGTCACCCCAGGCGCGAAGAGAGTCCCGCCGCAGTACTCCGCTGCAGTACTTACACGCGGGTGGGTGTCCCGAAGGGATGTTGGAACGGTTACCGCCAGGTTCAATGCCGCCGCGAACCCGTGATTACAAGCAAAGCCAGAGCCATTTCCAAGGTCAACGATTCAGACAAGACGAGAACCTCCGCCGCGGCTGATGGGAACAATCGCAGCCCAGTCAGGAAGTACATTCGCAGGAATGGCCAGCGCTACTCGAGGCTATATAATACAATACGGTCCGGACTATGTTGAATGTCCGTTATGTCTAACCAACCCTATGACCGATGAATGTTGAATCTTCTTTTCCCCTCCGCGGCCATTTATTTAATCCTCAATCCCAGCAGGCTTCGTCAGACCCGCGACATCCACACCAGGAAGCGGCCACTTGCTCGCAAACACGCGCACCTCATCGCGCAGCTCCCGCACCTTCGCGAACCCAGTCTTGCCCTCCTCCTGCGTAGTCGCAACACGCACAAAGTCCTTCAGCATCTTGCTCCCGGCCTCCTTCTGCAGGAGGAGCGACAGCTGCACGGCGCGGTGCAAAAAGTCCGCGACGACCTTGACGTCCTCGTCGAGCATGTTGCGCGACGTGATCGCAGACGTCCCGAGCCGGATACCCCCGGGCACCTGTGCCGACGCGTCGCCAGAGACGGCGTTTTCTGAAAAGGGTTCCTTTCAGTACGCCGACGGTGCGTTATCAAGAGGAGATACGCGTACTGTTGATGGTGATCCCCATGAGATCGCAGACCTTCTCGACCTTGCTGCCGGTGAGCCCAATGGGCCGCAGATCCCAGAGGACGAGGTGGTTGTCGGTGCCGCCGGTCTGGAGCTTGTAGCCGTGCCCACCGAGCGCCTTTGCGAGAGTCTGGGCGTTGGAGATGACCTGCTTGGCGTACGCGCGGAATGAGGGCTGCGCCACCTGCAGCAGCGAAGTCGCGATCGCGGCGATGGTGTTGTTGTGGGGGCCACCTTGGCATGCGGGGAAGACAGCGTCGTTAACACGCTTCTCCAGGTCCTTCGCGTTCTCGAGATCCTTGCGGAAGAAGATGAGGCCGGCACGCGGGCCACGGAGGGTCTTGTGCGTGGTGGTGGTCACGACGTCGCAGTACTCGAAGGGGCTGTTGAGCTCCTGAGCGGCGACGAGGCCGCTGGTGTGCGCGATGTCCGCCATGAGCCATGCACCCTCCTTCTCCGCCGTCTTCTTGAGCGTGGCGTAGTCCCAGTCCCGGGGATAGGCCGAAGCGCCGCAGATAATGAGGCGCGGCTTGAAGATCTTGGCCTGCGCGGCGAGGGCATCGTAATCAATGAGCTGCGTTTCCGGCGCGAGACTGTAAGGCAGAGACTGGAAGTAGATGGAGGATGCCGTCATTTTCTTTTTGGCGGTCTAGATAGCAATGACCGTTAATCCAAGTCGACTGGGTCAATCAAACTGCACGCACGTAGTATCCATGGGTGAGATGGCCGCCGTCAGGGAGCCCGAGACCCATGAGACGGTCCTGAGGCTGGATCAAGGCGGTCAAAGCCGCGAAGCTGTAAAAAACCTGTCAGTCTGCCGCTCGCCTAATTGCGGAGGACCCTTACTTGGCGGTCTGAACAAGACGACTGTCAGCGACGAGAAAGGCCTCGAGGCAAGGAGGGGCTCACGCTGCCAGAGTACGGCTGGACGTTGACGCCCCACTTTGTTGGGTCGAGATTGAAGGCGGCAAGGGCACGCTTGCGGCAAAGAATCTCGAGCTCGTCGATGAACTCGTTTCCGCCATAGTAGCGAGCGTTGGGGAGGCCCTCAGAGTACTTGTTGGTCAGAATTGAGCCGTTTGCCTCCATGGCTGCCAAGCTCGTCAAATTCTGAGGGAATGTGGTCAGATACAGCGATCCATCGATACTCTTGACGCGGAAGGCGCACCTCGGACGCGATGAGCTCGAGTCCGGTGAACTGCCGCCATGTCTCCTTGTCGATGATGTTCTTGACCTCGGGGTCCAACTCCGCCAACGGCGTGTAGAGGGGCTTGTTCTGGGGAGGAACAACGCGTCAGGGTCGGGGAAAGACGGGGAAGAGCAAGACGAACAAAGTCGGGTGTGGTTGCGGTAGCCATTGCTCGGAGGCGGAGGGAGGTAGTGGCAGGGAAGGAAGAGAGACGAAGTGGTCGAGTCAGTAGACGAAGCATGCAAATTGAAAAATCGCGCCGCTTTTGAGGCGGCCCATCAGAAAACGCCATCCCCATCACGGCCGAAGTTCAAATCGGTATGCAACTCCGAACTGGCCCACTTATTCCACCTGAAGGGCTGCGAGAGCAAGAAAAATTGCAGGATGCACATAGTTGCCTCAGCGAGCACAGAAATGCCTCTGATTTCACAAGTTTAATTTTCCGAAATGAAATTGTAGTTGAACGACTTTCAACAGTACGTAGCCCGGCCACTCAGTTCAACCCAAGCACTTACTTATCTTCCGTTGGAACTGGACTGGAAACGGATTTCCAAGCCATATATGTCACAGTAAGCATCTTGAATTACGCGTCCGTGGCGGGGTGCAACGGTCTACCGAATTCTTTCGATGTTCGCCGTTCATCTTGCATTTTTGTCGCCTCTATGAGATCTTTTTTCGACGATTATTCCACTTGGAACCTATAAGTAGACACATTTAAGCTACATGCCAGTGTGAAGTCGGCACTTTTAGCATACTGTGAACTTGCACTCTGTACTTTTGCCCTAGCCCAAAGTCTCGACCGCTGGGTCGCAGAGCTGGCTCCGATCATAAATGTCCTAATGCGGTAAGTTGCAGTTTGAACTTTGAACTTTGAACTCCAAATGAAGCACTTCAAACGTGAAACAAAGCAGCACCAAGCCTCTACCCTGAGTCTTGGATTCTCAAGTACCCCCGTGGTTGCCGTGGTTTGACCGTGGTTCAGCCAATCACAATAAATCAATTATTTGTCCGGCGGACAACAAATGCCAATCCCGCTGTCGTACCCGACTTGGGC
The DNA here is from genome assembly GCA_029281495.1 of Mycena filopes. Lineage (NCBI taxonomy): Eukaryota > Fungi > Basidiomycota > Agaricomycetes > Agaricales > Mycenaceae > Mycena > Mycena filopes. The sequence continues at coordinate 40,369 of JARIHR010000099.1, read as the reverse complement.
TTGTGGATGTGGATGGTCGGCGGTTTTATGGGCAAGTATATGGCTCATACATAGGTCACCAACCAAACCTCCCAGCTCGAATTTTCCGAGACATGCTCTGAGTTCTACCCTTTTCATTCCTTGGGACTGCCATCGTTGGTGCGCTGCTTCAGGAAGGCTTCATGTTGATAAAGCATGCAGGCGGTACCTCAGACTAATACCCTACCGCGTCCTGAAAACTCACTGGAACACCCCGACTCGAAGTGGACAACATCTGAGCTCAGGGCTTGGGCGAGGACAATGATTTGATAAATGATTAGTACAGGTCAGGGTGCATCTGTCTAGCTAGAATAAGGCCCTCCGTCCACAAATGTGCAACTGCTACATCATCGACCGCCCCTGCCAGGTGCGCAAGTCTTGTGTCCAGAACTTCCATCTCAGCGGTGGAGAATGGCCCCGACGGTGGGTCGACTGCGACCTCGTTCAGCCGCTCGGGAGGACCGACCCGGCCAATCCAGGAGGTGGAGCCCTCTTCCGCACCATTATTTTCCTGTCGGGACTCGAGCAACCTGTCGTCATGCAGAGCTTCCCAGTCAACACCGTATACCTCCATCTCCGCATCCGAGAGCAGCTCAGTGCCACGAACACCGAGAGCCAGCATATCAAAGACGAACATGTCAGCCAGGCTGCGGTTTGGGCCATCGCGGATGCGGATCTGGTGCTGGTTCCAGGATTCCATGAAGAAACGGAGCTGCTGGTTGATTTGGTTCAAAAAAAGGTAGTGCAGCAGCCAGATGTGATAGGCGCTGTTGATATTGAGGCCATGGTGGAGCTCCAGAAGGATGAAGAGGTCCGCCCACGTAGCACCTATCTGTGCGGTCACATCTGCCCATAGACGCTCAATGCGCACATTGTGCACACTCCTACTCGACCCGTAAGTGTGTGATTGGTTCATGAAACGAAGCTTCCTACCGTCCCCAGATGTATGATCCTCGACCCTCGCCATGGAAGGCCTCCATGTACGCTGCAACCAGAATATTCTCGACACCATGGTCGCCTCGGAGGCGCGATGGCACTCCATATAAGGTAGCAGCTGCGATGAAGAGGTCGAGAACCGTCTGCCCACGGTTGTTGTTGCTCGCTAGAAGCCCAGTGATGAGCCTGGAGTAACCGTCTATGAATCCATGGATCACGATGCCCCAGCGAATGAGACCTGTGAAAAGATATCAGTAACTCCAAGATGCGTTGAGTTCGGAAGAAGGCAGACCATGTTGTCCGTCGTGATGCCACAGGGAATTTGGACCCGGGACATGATAAGTGCGACGGCGAATGGTGATTCTTTGAAAAACCCTCTGAACCGGATCTACTCGGATGAGCACCTGGCGAATTCGCTCCCGCGACACATGGTGGCCGAGGCGCCGGAGCATGCCATTGAACATAGTGATGCCAGCTCTCCGATAGTGACGGCGCAGTCGAATGAGGAGGTCGTCGAGGTCATCATCAGAGATGGTGGAAAGGGGCCCAGTATAAGAGGATATTCCTGGTCCTTGCAGCTGCTCAGGATCGACCAAATAATCACCTTCATTGTCTGCTGCGCCATCTTGATTCGGAGGATTGTCCTGGAAGCTCAAGTTGGCAGGCTGTTGTTGCGGAACAGCTATGCCATGCGCAAGGAGAGCTGCCCGCACTGTACTTCGATGGACGCCTAGAAACCGAGCAATACCAGATGTCGAGCGCTGCGAGTATGCCCAGCGGAGAAATTCAGGGTCAATATCGTATGCTGGGCGACCTCGGGAGCCTGTGTGTCTCTCCTGGATGATATCTGGGTGGCCGTGATGAGACTGGTCTACTGCCTCTTCGTATTGGAGGCGGACATCATTTTGCATCGCTCCGACGTTGTGCAAGAGCAGGTCGAGCTCTGCCGGTGGAAATATAGCAGAATGCTGAGAGCAGACTCTTCAACACCCTGAAAATCCAAGAGGAATTGCATCCCACCTCATTAACGAGTCCAAGATACTCGTTCAGATCGTCTCCGAGTCGCCACACAACAACAGTGTCTGCCGCATTAGAGACAGCCTCGTGAACTGCGGTTTCATATTGGTGATAGCGCTGACGGAACGCGTTCAATAGCTCCTCTGCAGCAGCCTCTGAGCGCGACATGGATGAGAGAATACAGCAGTCTGTGCGCAAGTCCCGGACCGCAGGTGCGGGCCGGGCTTCGACAGGTGACGCGAAAACACAACCATACAGGAAGTTTTCGCCTCTCTGCCACGACGTCTGGCGCGACCATGGACGCGATGGGCGCGTTCGGAACGGCCTCCTGCACAGTCGTAGCCTTCCCAGGGGTGGACGGCTCATCTAGGCTAACCTCTCATGACTTTTACGATCTTTCCATTCCTGTCAGCGCACTCAAAGTGCATGCCACAAACGGCACCTCTATCGACCTGTACACCCTCCTTACCGCTATAACCCTCCGTGCAGACGCATCTAGCACACGCACCGGCGAGATTGCTGCCTCCTTGCAGATGCTCTTGACAAACCCTCATTCATATCCCACCCTCAGACTCTCGACGACTCGTGTACCCATATTCGACGCGAGAATGCAAGGACCAGCATTCGGGTATCGCTCCTTTGGATATTTTGCATCCTTGGTTTCGTCTATCGCAGGCCCACCCTATTTTCCTGCCCCTGGTGCACCACCGATCCATCTTGGTGCGATCTATTCGAATGCACCCGAGGCGAGCGCTTGGAAAGACCACCTCCTGTCCCTTGAGGTCCATGTCGAACGTCACTTCATCCTCATACTGTCTGATTACCAAGGTCCATCTAACTCACCCTCTCCTCCAACCACTCGCCACACGTCGCCGGTGTTTACAATGTATCATTCTGACACACCGGGGGGGACAAGCCCTTTTTCTTCCCCAATAGAGCCCAGCGCTCCTGACTTTGATAGCTTTGACCTCGATAAATTGATTGAGTCTTGTGAGTTCGTTTCTCTCACTAGCTGGGGAATACTTGCTAATAGTCCTTTGGCAGTCGGCCCTACATCTAACTCACCCTCTCCTTCAACCACTCGCCACACGTCGCCGGCGTTTACAATGTATCATTCTGACACGCCCGGGGGGACAAGCCCTCTTTCTTCCCCAATAGAGCCCAGTGCTCCTGACTTCGATAGCTTTGACCTCGATAAATTGATTGAGTCTTGTGAGTTTGTTTCTCTCACTCGCTGGGGAATACTCACTAATAGTCCTTTTGCAGTCGGCCCTACAATCGGCATTGCACCTCATAATACGCTCCTTTCCGGTGAAAATGGGGATTTGGGCACTTGGTTGGCCTTGAACTCATCGCCGCAAAGCGCAGTCACGGTGCCACCCGAGCCTGCCAGTTCCATTGGCCCCCAGAGCTTGAGTCCTGGGCTCGACATCACTGAAGCTTTCAATAGACTCGGTGTAACCGCAGAAATGAGGCGAAAGGCAAAGAATGCAGAGCCCCACTCACGCTCACGCTCACGTTCCGGCTCACTGTGGGGGATGGTGAACAATCACCGTGATGCAGTTGCCCTTCTGGACCACATTGGCCTCGATAGTCGCCGGGCAGGAAGCCACATCGAATTAGATGGCGGACTCACCCTTACCCTCTCTGATGTGCTCAAACATCTTGGCTGGACGGAGCGCACGTTCATCCGCAAGGGTCTTGCATATCGCAATGCACGCACCGTGGCCGCCCATCTTTGGACTGACCCAGGCGCAGATGCAGATGAAAAGACTCGCAAGCTTTTTGTGTTCTGGAAGGCTATTGCTGACATGTTTTCTGTCGGTGGCACCGCCGACCAGCCCTATGTTCCTCGCGATAGAACTTCCACCGAACCCGAGTTGATTCAGGCCCAACTTTACGCCAAACTGACCAACCTTTCTTCTTACCTCCAGCGTGTTTGACCGTTTGTCTTCCTCTCATCTCCTTATCCCATCTGTCGCTCTTGCTCTGAAACTCCTCCTGTACGCTACACTATCATGCTTTGCTTTGCTTCATCATCTTGCCTCCCTCCCTGTATTCACAAGGTAAGTACTCTATTCTGTACAACAAACATGCCAACGGTACCACACAAGTATAACCTATCTTACAAAATTTACCTACATCCAAGTACGATTTAAATACTTTAATTTAATCGTTCTATGTTTGGTTTTGACCAACTCGGGCGACTCAACTTCCTGCACTCCGAGACCCAGCAGCTGCTCGGTAGATTTACTACAGGTGCTCAAGGTGCTTCTGAAGAGCCTCTAACAATTTTGAACCAGGTTCTGGTCCAGGAATGTAGTCTAATAACCCCGACAATCGATAGAACTGATGTGGCTGTGCAACCCCGCTCGCCTGAGTCGCGACCAGCTGCCTGCACATCCACCTGCGTGAGTTGCTTGGTAGATTTAATATAGGTTCTCAAGATGCTTCTGAAGAGCCTCTGACAATTTTGCACCAGGTTACAGTCTAAGAATGTAGTCTAATAACTCAAACAGTTCGTACCGACAGAATGACACCGCTCCTGACCCATGCACATCGAGACATGAACACTGCTCTGTGGATTTAATATAGGTTCCCAAGGTGTTTCTGAACACCCTTCAACAAGTGTGCATGAAGTTGCAGCCCAAGAACATAGTCTAATAACTCCAACTTCGTTGAGGGCCAGTTTGGATAAACTCGAATTTCATCAAGAAATATTTCTAATGAGGCACCAGACAATACAGATTTACTGTACTTTCAGCCGCTTGCTACGCCTCGGACCATCGTCCGATATCTCACTCCCCAAAGGCTCCTCATTCTCCTTGTTCTCCTTCCGCGTCCTCTTACGCTTGGGGACTCGGCATTCTGCCTCAAGCTCATGGATTCTTGACAACGTCGTGACCGAGTTGCGGGGACGACCGGGTAAGCCTGTGCGAACCTGAGGCGCAGATGAGCTGCCTGAAGCTACATCTCGAGCAAGCATAGCACATACCTTGGGCGGGCGTCCGCGGCGAACAAGAGTTTTCGCGAGCTCGAGGTCAGGCTTGTTCTGGACCGGCTCGCGAAAAGAAGCCACACCGAGGGTGGTGGCGAAGCCGGCGTTGGATACGTCCTCAAAGTCTAAATCCTAGTTCCAGCGAATGTTAGAACAGCGAAGAAAGAGACATGTGCTGGCGCACCTCCGGGTAGGCGTTCCAACCGGGAGGGACTTGAGCAAGGATTATATGGTAGCGGTTTGTACTCTTTGCGCGAAAGCAGTGGACTTCGACCTCCTTCCATTCCAACGTCGTCAAAGTAACGGGCTTCAAGTATGGGGTACCTGGCGTGATGAACATCAGTTAAAAACCAAAGGGAGAGAAGAGAGAATGGACGTACCAATTATGTGGTCCGGGTCGAACAGCCCATTCTGGAGGTAGAAGTTGTAAAGGTCGCGCTTCACACGAACAAATTGGCGCCGGTACACGGAAACATAGCAGGCTAGAAAGTTTCGGTGGGATGTCGTGTTGAAAGCGAAGGGATTGAGAGAATTGGTGCGGCCGCCGCAGGCCTTGAGGAATTTGGGAGAGATCCACTGCGCCATGAAGACGGGGAGATGCTCACGAACCCTATTATACAGCTTGTCGTCGTTGCAGATGTCCACACAGGGCGTCTCAGGATGAATCGCAATCTCGAAGAGGAAGTCGTTCCCAAGATGCTTTCCGATCCCTCCCCCTGGTCCATCGGCGTCGATGAGCACATCCAGAATGGAGCTGTACTTCTTCCTCCCCCGTGGGCCTAGAACTTCTTGCCTCCAGTGGTCGAGGTATTTGAGAGCGTCGTCGCACTCAAGCGCCCAGTCTGGCGCCCCGGTGAATCCATGCCACAGCCGTCCTTGCCAGAGCTGGGGGTAGATGAGATCGACTGCTAGACGGGGATGTAGAGTAACAACGCACGGAGGAGCCAACAGCAATATCTTCAGCCACAAACTTGCGCGAGGAGCTCACGATGTGCAGACGAGTCAGACGATTGCAATCGGTGACGACGAACGCTCGCTCCTCAGTTACGATGGCAGCGAAGACGTTGATAGTAGCGGTCTTGAACTCACGGGCAACTGAGTCTCGGAATCTCTCGGGGAACACGAAGGAGCGCATCTTCTCTGCCTTGGCGGGGTTCTCGTTGCGGCCGGGGATGCAATACCACGGAGCGACCAGGACCTCGAAGTCCGACCGGGTCATGCTGGTGATGTTGCCCTCCAGACCGAGGTGGCACACAAGGACATGCTGGCAATGAAATAATTAACCCGAAATAAATAACCTGACGAAGCGGTAGACTCACATAGCCGGCAGTGAATGCGAGGCATTTCCCCCGAACTGCGACGTGTACGGGGCCTGACTCGAGCCGCTTCCGAACGAGATAGTCCCAGTCAGCACCAGCGGGAATGCGACACGCGTCCCAGGCGCTGATGCTGTCGACCAATTGAGGCTCTTGAGAATGCTGGTAATCGCCAACGTCCACAGTTATCGAGCAGTAGGGCTTTGCATCGGTGCCCATCGCAAAGGTCCGGGGGAAAAGTCGCAGCTGCCCTGGAGGAAATCGAGGTTTAGGTCTGCCAACTAAGACTTGCAGCGCAAATCAAACCTTCGGGCCATACCGACGATCGGCTGCGGTGGAAGTCGTCTCGAAGGTCTTTGCGGATCTGGTGGGCCTTGACATTGGACACTTGTGCCTCAGGCATCGCAGAGTCGCGTCGCTCGCGAGGTTTGTTGTGGTCTAAGATGCGAGATGTCACAGCGTGACGTTCCTGCTTTCACTTGTCCACCATCACCGCAAGAAAATGTCGACACTGGAATCCAGACCTCAACCAATGCCAGCAGCTTTCATTCGGGGCCTCAAGTCTCTCTGTCTGAGCCAAATTTCAACCTTGGGGATGGAAGCTTGGGGATCGGGTCCGAGTCTGCGGCTGTGGGGAATTCTCGACAAAGGTGCGCCCAAATTCCAAATCATGGCCTCTTCCCTTGCTCACTTATCGGGGCTCAAGCAAGCACCGCGCCTTCTTGTCAACATTGAACTGGATGCCAATGGCAACCTTTGCTCCCACAAACCACGCACCTTTTGCACCTCAACACCACCACCTTGAGCACATCCGACGAGAATGAAAACGAGTCGCTCTCACACATCGTCCGCACAGCAGGTGCCACCTCGTTTGCACACCACGATGTTCCCCGCACCCACCCCGATACGGCCCATCCTCTTCCGCTCCGTAGACATCCCACGGGTACGTTTTCTACTTCCATGTCCTCTTCGATGTTTGCCGGAGCGGGGAGACGGGGACGTCTACGTCAAACTGAATGCGAATTCGACGACGAAGCAGTAGCTTCTTCCTACCCCAAGGCACACAGATATACAATACCCTTCTTGAGTTCATGCAGGTGATTTTCCCCCTCTCTTTCTTCACCCTCCTATTCAGTATGCTCCACAGCCTGAATAGTTCAAGCGCGGCTACCAAGCAGTCATCACCCCCCAATATGTTCCACAGCAGGCGCTGGGAGACGTTGTCGAGCCGCCGCTTCAAGACCATTAACTGGCCAAATCAAGATATTCAATTTGTGAGTACACCCACCCAGCGCACCTCCCAATGTTTTAATGACCGCATATTCATGCGTAATGGGACCCTGTTCGACCTCTCCGTGCGCCGCTAGTCCGGCGTCGACGTCGTTCGCAGTCATCGAGCCGCTGCTTCAAGACCAATATCTGGTCAAGATCAGAGATACAGATTGTGAGTGCACACACCCACCGCACCTCACACCGACCTAACCACCGCATATTCGTGCGTAGTAGGACCCTGTTCGACTCCTCCGGGCGCCGCTAACCCGGCGTCGACCTCCTTCGACGTCGTCGAGCCGTCGCTTCAAAACCAGTATCTGGCCAAATCAATATATTCACTTTGTGAGTCCACACACCCACCCCACCTCACACCGACCTAACGACCGCATATTCGTGCGTAGTAGGACCCTGTTCGACTCCTCCGGGCGCCGCTAACCCGGCGTCGACCTCCTTTGACGTCGTCGAGCCGCCGCTTTGAGAGCAATATAAGTGAAAATCAAGATATCGAATTTGTGAGTGCGCACACCCAGCGCACCTCACACTTTCATAATGACCGCATATTCATGCGTAGTAGGACCCTGCCCGACTCCTCCGTGCGCCGCTAACCCGGCGTAGACCTCCTTCGACGTCGTCGAGCCGCCGCTTCAAGACCATTATCTGGCCAAATCAAGATATTCAATTTGTGAGTACACACACACAGCGCACCTCCCAGTGTTTTAATGACCGCATATTCATGCGTAGTAGGACCCTGCCCGACTCCTCCGTGCGCCGTTAACCCGGCGTAGACCTCCTTCGACGTCGTCGAGCCGCCGCTTCAAGACCATTATCTGGCCAAATCAAGATATTCAATTTGTGAGTACACACACACAGCGCACCTCCCAGTGTTTTAATGACCGCATATTCATGCGTAGTAGGACCCTGCCCGACCCCTCCGTGCGCCGTTAACCCGGCGTCGACCTCCTTCGACGTTGTCGAGCCGCCGCTTCAAGACCATTATCCGGTAAAATCAAGATATTCACTTGTGAGTACACACACCCAGCGCACCTCCCAGTGTGTTAACGGCCGCATATTCAGGTGTAATAGGACCCGCGCAACTCCTCCGGCCCATAATCCCTCGCCCCACAGGGCCTGCATGTAGCAAGAACGGTCGGCGGTGTTCACCGAGGCCGTTCCCCAGATCGACCTTCCGATTGTGGTGGGTTGTGTCTTCTTGCTTTTAAGTACCATGGTTGATAGTTTCGACCTTTAGACGATCCGGGAGAAGATCAACCAGGCGCAGCAAGCGTCGCTCGGGCTGTTCCAGAAGGTGAGTCGTCGGTTTTATTTATTTCTTGTTTACAGTTGCTCATCGACCCTCTACGAGAAGTGGAACGCCGGGAACAGCGAGTCCGAGGCTTCTTCCGAGCGCGCAGAGGAGAAGAAGGACTAAGTGCCTTTTCCTCCCTCAGGTCTTCCCCTCCCTCTCCCGCTCTCGCCGCCGCCCCCCGCCCCCATTGCCTCGGGTGCCGCGCCGCGACTGACTGTTCCATTACGATTAGACACGGATGTTATCATATTACTTACCTAGGCAATGAAGCGGGCTCGCAGTACAAATACGGGCGCGAGTGGCAAGGTGCATTCGTGTGCACCAGGCAGGTTTTTGTTTTACTTTTCGTTGTTCTTACTCGATGCTAACGATGTCTTGGTGAAGGACCTATACTCCACCTACCGGTCTGTTGCATCCCCCCGGGTGTAACGTCCCCGAACGCATCAGCGTGGACTGGCTGTGTCGGCGGGGAAGATCGCGACTGCATCGACTCATCGGACGCAACGCTGGCGCGCGCGCAACGGGGCCATGTCTGTCCTCCGTATGAACGACTCGCTGCAGCGAATTTATGGTATCTTGTTCCACTGAGTACAGTACAAGGTGTTCCTTGACGAGGCAGCGAAGCGGGACCATCGGCGGATCGGAAAGGACCAGGAGCTATTCTTCTTCAGCGAGATGAGTCCAGGGAGCTGCTTCTTCCCACCCCACGGCACACGGATATACAGTACCCTTCCTTCTTGAGTTCATGCGGGTAATTTTTTCCCTCTCTTTCTTCAAAGTTCACACTCATACTCAGTACCGCTCCACAAGCCGAATACTTCAAGCGCGGCTACCAGAGGAAGGTCTGCAACGCAGAGATCGCGCAGTACAACTTCATCATCGGTAGTTAGCCCCCTTTCCTTCGATCTGTGTCTCGGTCGCTCATTATCATTTACTACTAGTCGTCGGCGAGGAGGAGATGAACACGCAGTCCGTTAACGTGCGCAACCGGGACGACATTGGGAGCATTGGGAAGGTCCGTGCGCGGAGACAATACCACTGGACGACATGACGTCGAAGTTGGTCGCGCTGAAGGGCAGTCGGAGTCTGCAGAACAAGCTTTTTAGAAGATGTATTTGAGATGTAGTATTCAGGATATTGTTGAGATGATGCTAGATTCGTCGATGCGTGTATGTATAAGCGCTACAGTACGCTAACACCGATGCTATCCCTTCATCCTTTTTGGGTTTGCAAGCATGGTTTCTCTGCGGCGGTGAATTGAATACCACTTGAGTAAGAAAATTAAAGGAAACCACATACCAGCGACTCGATCGTGCCACGTTCGGCGGGAGGCAGCTCGCTTATTTGCGTTGGCGTCAGATTCAAAACGACCGAGTAAAGCGCCTGAGCATTTGGCACCAAGACTGGAGGTAATCGACGCGTCGTTCGTCAGTCAAGCTGATGCACAAAGGTCAGCCAGTCAAGGTTGTGCCAGAATCGGACCTTACTGACCTTTATTCACGGATACCAAGTAGGACTCTTGAACCACGGTATCGTACGCTTACCTCCAACACAACAAGCATAGTCCCGACCGAGAACAGGGCGGTCCGAGGCAAAGGTACCTTGAACAAGGGTCAGTTCAATAATTTATCGAAAAATAAACGGCGAGCTTACCTGGATTCAAGCAGACATAGTTTCGGCATCCTGAAGGTTAGTTAGACCGTCGATGGAGATGGAGCTGCGATAAAAGGTCAGTCCTTGAGGTGATTGACACGTCCACGCACTGTTAACCACTGAGTTGAACGGCACTAATTGCTGCATCAACTGGACGTGATAAGTTAGGTTGAAGTTTTGGTCTTCAAGAAGTAGCAAACGGACGCACCTGGATCCGCACGACTATGGTTTTATCATTCCAACGTTTCCCGAAATCCCCGAGGCAAGTGAACCAGCGAGGAATTTGGAGATACTTGGACAAAGGTCAGTCGCGGTTCAACAAGGCATCGAGGAATAACCTCAGATATACCTGGGTTCAAACAGCCAGTGATTCGGTGTCTTGTGGATTGAAACGTCGATGAGCCTTGAACGAGTCAGTCCTAAGGCACTTGACACGTCCACGCACCGTCAAGTTAATCACTTGAGGTTCGGCTTGAACACACGGTAAACGGGTTTCAACCGGACCTAGAGGTCAAGGCTGAAGTGTTAGCTTGGCGTCAAATGAACGGAAAATGAACTAGAGAGACGCACCTGTATCCATAAAACCACAATTTCAACCTCCGAACACCAGCACCATGTCGACATAAGTAAACCAAGATTGAACAGGAAATCTGGGGTCAAAGGTCAGTCGGTCAAGATTGAGCCCAACGTGAATGGAACTGGCCTTATTCGAGCCAATCCTCCTCGACAATGGTCAACCCAGGTCCGCGCTCGAGATTTGGAAGGAAAAAATAAGTTGAGTTGGAGTTTAATCAGAATTTGCGATCAGACCCGACGCCGGAGTCGGCTGCGATACGGCGCAGGCGTAGAGTAGGATGCAAACAAATCGTATTCAAGCTGTGTGAAGATTCAGAGTGAGTACTGAATTTGAAAAGATGTGTGAACTCAAAAACTCGCACCAGGGACCATGTAAGATACATCCGGAATGAACCGAGAGGTCAGCGAAGGTCAAGAAGGAGTACAGCTATCAAAGGGACCGTTGGATACTCTCTAGAGGAATCACAAGAGGTCAATAGGTCTCGAATGAATGTGGCAGAAAAATTGAGACGTACATTCAGCAAGACGAGTTCACGCCGCTCCGAGGATTTTGAAAGCCACAAAGGCAGCTCAAGGGCAATGGACGTCGCCCTGGGCTCGAAGAGTCGAATGCGAGCCACAGGCGCTGTGCTAGCCTTTCTGGGATAGGCAGTGAAGCCGGGATTCGTTCGGTTGGGCCTGGTGAAATTTGAAGGTGCGTCGAGTTCCAGGGACATGAGTTTGAGGCAAGCAGCCACAAGAGCTTGGCTAGAGCATTGAAAGCTAGGGAAGAAAGCGTTAGAATCCAGTTAAAACTTGAAAGGGATGAAGCAGGCATACCAAGTTGGCGCGGTGAACTAAAAACTCAATGTGCTGCCGGATGTGGTAGAAAGACCGGTGTTATAGGCTTGGAAAGAGACTAGAGGAGATCTGGTAGGTGAACGTTGAGTCAAATCCAGCTAAAGTTCGAAAAGGATAATGCAAGCACACCAAGTTGGCCCGCTGAACTAAAAACTGCGCTGCGCTATCAACTGGATGTGCTGGTGGAAAGACCTGGGTTGTAGGCTTGGAAAGAAGCCAGAAGAGGTCTAGTCAGTGACCGTTGGATTAAAAGAGTAAAAACGAGCCATACCCGTCATGAAATGGCCGTTCGCGTCGAAGATGGTGGTTTGATATTAACCAGACGGCGTGGGAGCGCGTGCCAAACTCGGCCGGGTCATGCCGGTCAAAGTGCAAGAGTCGACTGCATTTTTCAAGACACCGTCGAGGCCCGAGGGCCGATGAGTAGCGATGGGGGGGGGGATGTTGGAGTGGGGCGGTCTCCTCGATGTCGGGTGTGGCCGAGCATGATGAAGGACCGAGGCGGGGGAACCAGAAAGTGGGGAGAAAAGGTGAGTGATTGAGGAAGTGAGGAATTGAGAAACAACGGCGCGTACTTATAGGATTCAAGCGCTCAATGGCATGGGAAGGCGATAACTCATCTTGATACAGATTTCCGGAAGCGCGGGAAGCGGAGAGGCGGCGAATTATTCACCTGCAACTAAAATAGACTTGGTTGAAGTTTCGTCGTAACTGCGCGTTGGATTAACGCGAGGGGAGGTAGAAAGTTTCTGACAAATTTTGTATCAGTATGATGTCCTGCTCGTCCGCGGCCAGTCCGCGCATACCCAGTTCCTGTAGGAGATATCTTTACATCGGGTGGTTGAAAATCTCAACCGTGGGAACAAACTGCGAAATTCAGCGATTGCCCTTGCAAGTAATGCGTTGGGCTGGTAAATTATTTCGATAACGTAGTGCTTGTTCAGTGCGAGACTGAGGCAGATATCGAGCAAGTGAAGGCTTGCCAGGCGTGACTCGCATTGCGCAGGCCCACACACGCACATTCGATGTCCCCCGCAACAGCAGACTCGGACCCGCGGAACCTCTCCGCTTTGCACTGGCTGCCGCGCAGGACATTTTCTTCCCCACCCTGGCGCACGCTTACTGCGGACGCGGCGGCGTTTAGCAAAGTTGACTCCAAGCAAGCCAAGGTTGGATGCCTACCTCGTTTTCAAACGATGTGTTGTCTTGGAGTTCAGCGCGGAAATGGAGTTGAACTAGGACTTGGGTTTGCGCTGACAGTGTTCGAGCTGGTTCCAAGGAAGTAAAGGTCAGTAAATTTATTTGGATCGAATTCAGGAAGACTCACGACCGAGAGTGGCATTGTAACCGTTTTACTTGAGGTGATTGGTACATTGGGATGGTTGAAGAACAGGAGGTGAGTGAGCTCTTGAATGGGGTCCGAGTCGTACCTATGTACCTGATATACCTTGAACCAGGTGTCTCGTCCGCGCGCAACCATGCGCGCACTCGATGCCCTTCCCCACCCTGGTGCGCACCCCATCTGCACATATGCGTCGAATCCGTGATGCACGTTCCGCTGGGGGGGCTCGACAGCACGCACAACTGTGCACTCGCGCGCATCGTGCCCCTTCCCCCTTCCTGCTGTAGATACAGTGTATCTCTCTCTTGAAAAAAAAATGATGTTCCCAGAAGTATCTGTGGGGTCCGGTTACCTCAAACCGACAAACGCCGATGGGCTCATTCGAGACTTACCTTCCAGCACTAGAAGGGCTTGAATTGGCCGATTCAATCGTAACGCGAGAGCTGCAAACAGGGCAAGTCAACTCCTGACAAAATATCGCACCAAGAGCGGTGTACGCCTAGTCCAGAGGTGCTGGGACCTTCAAATTTGCACATGTCGGTTTCCATTTGCCTCCATTCGTTGAAGGTACGGAGTCAGTTCCTGGCATGAAAATTGAAGCTGAGAACTTGCTTCAAACTTGAATCGAAACTTGGCGCGCGGGGCGGACCGGGATGAGGGCTTGCTTGAATGAACGAGTTTGCGGTGAGTGTTTGATGCGGTCCAGCGCGCCTTGGACGCGGTGGTCTTGAACTCCAGGGACAAACCAGACAGAGCCTAGGGAAGAAAAGCGAGTGAGTGAGGGCGCCGCGGATTAGATCGATCAAAACAGACCGCGAAAATATGGGCGGACCCATCCTGAATGCAAACCAAACCCACCTAGTCATCGTCCTCCCGAGGTACTAGAATGAACTGGGAGCTCATCAGCACTTGAGTTGGTTTGCCGCGACTGACTCCCATTGCTATTAGTAGACAAAAAGTACAGCCTTATTATATTCTTACTTACTTACACATCCAAATGGTATCGAAGTTCAAGGCATCGAGAGCTTTGTAGCGTTGGTTGGAAGGTAAAGTAGGCTAAAGTGAATCCATGAATGAACACGAAACGAAGATAGCAATTGGTTGGATGAACAAACCTCTAAGTATTCAGCAGCGTTAGACCCGGGGAACACACGTATTGGCAACGAATTAGCGACCGAAGAATCGCGCTGGGCATCCCTTGGGTTCAGGTAAGTAATCCTGAGCTACTTGGACTTACGGCTTGTGAGGTAATTCAAGGAAGATTACAAGTCGAGGATTTCAAAATCTTCGATGCCCACAACTGGATAGACAGGAAGCCCGTCCTTTTGAGAACAGATATAGTTGATAGTCGAGCCGCAACGACTCCGAGCGTTGGCGTAGATTTCATTTGTTAAAGAAGACTTTGAGACATTGTCATGGTGGGCTAAGATGTGGTGGACTCAGTTGGCCAGATATTGACTGCAGGAGTCTGAGATAGATGAGCCTGGAGAATAGAAGACATCTTACAAACGAGTCGTCCCGGGAATCGGAGTGGAGGGAGGCAAATGAGATGAAAGTGATGGGATCAAAAAAGGTCGACCTTTCAAAGCCGAGGTTATTAGACTACCTTGCGCAGCCTCCAGCATGTCTAAAATATTCAGGGGGTCTCTGGAGACTACTGTTGACCTAGGATTAATCGGGGAAGCTACCATTCCCCAGCAATCCGTCAGGAGTGGAGGTGGAAGGAGCACATCGAAATTGTGTGAAGAGGGTATTGAGACTCGGCTGGAATATTGAGACAGCTTGAAGTGGATGGTAGCAGTGGATGTTATTAGACAAGTTTCAAGTCAGGGATTCACAAGGGTGGTCGGATCGAAGTGGACGGAGGCAAGGCAGAGGCAAGTGATGCGATCAAAATTCTGACCTCGCAAAGTTCAGGTTATTAGACTCACTTAACGACCTCAAAGCATACAAGTAGTATACACAGTGCGTCTAAAAGGGTACTCTGAGCCTAAGTTAAATCTGGGAAGCCATAGTTCTAAAGAGATGTGTCGGAAATGAGTGTTGAAGGAAGGAGATCAAATTTGCGGAAAACATGATATGCACGGACTTTAGCTGGTGCAAAACTGCCCAAAATATTGAGGGACGCTCACAAGAGAGCATAAAGCTCATCGGTTGAACACCATGCGATATTAGCCCGAAACAAAAGAATTTTTGATGGTTAGTCTCGATTCAAGGCAGGAATAGCAAGCAAAGTAGTTGCATTCGACGTTTGGGAAGGCAGATACAAGACAACAATTACAGGGCATCACGGAGAAAGCAAACCATAGCAGGTCAGGCAACAGATAGGTAGCACATAGGTAGCGTAGCGAATAGGTAGCGATAGGTAGCAAGATAGCAGATAGGTAGCGTAGCGGATAGGTAACGGATAGGTAGCAACTTGAAAGGCATTCCGTAGATATCAGCAGTCAGATAGCAAAGCAAGATTCGGAAAAGCGAAAGACTCAATGCATATTGTGGCGCCCGATGGCAAGGAGACACTGTTGGAGAAACCAGAAGTCGAATGCGTCCTGGAAGCTGGCCGGCTCGGAGTCGCTGGCGTAGTTGCCTTCCGCAAGATGAAGGGCGTACTCGACCGGGTAGCGGAGGGTGCGGTGGCAAGTCTGGATGTGAAACGTCCCACTACTGGCGAGCCGGTTGCGGTCAGCTGCGGTAGAGCCCGGCTCTCCATAGCCACCCTCATGTGTGCCGATGGGGCCAAACTGGAGAGCGTTCAGTTATCGCACAGGCACCAATAGAAGGGAATGATGCTACTCACCCTGATGTGATCACTCTCGCGTCCGGGGTCCAAGAAGGGAGTGCCAGTCGCTGCCCAGACCAGGCACCTGGCACGGAAAGCGCGAGTGGTGATTTTGGACAGGTCGATGATTGGGTGGAATGCGTCTCTGGCGCCGGCGAAGCGTTGGGGGCATGGAGTGCCAACACCACGAAGGTATCGCTCGACCAGCATATCGAAGGTGAGGGTGATGTCGTTGGTAAGTGTCTGCAATGCGCCAAGGAGGGGCAAGAAGTTGGCTGGAGTAACGACATTGAGGTGGGTCAGGACCGAGTCGGCGGAGGAGATATGGGAGGTTGCGGTGAGGCATAGGAAGGGTTCCGAGCCGCCTTCAAAGTTGCGGATGGCCTGGAAGAAACAAAGAAGAAGTCAATAACAATCGCAGCAGAGGCAGAGAGTGAGCGCACGGCAGGGAGAGTAAAGCCGTTGCTGCACCGCAGCTGGAAGCCGGTGCGGAAGTACTGCAGCTCTTCCTGACTGTATCCAGTTTGCCCGAGGACAGCGCGGAAGAGCATGGTGACAGCGAGGGCCAGGTGTGTGGCAAGGTCGCGAATGCGGAACGCGGACGCCTAACCAATGGAACATGTGAGAAGCGGAAGAGGAAGGAGCCGAAAAGCGTACCGAGACGTTGTGGAAATTGATGAACTGAGAGTCGTAGGCGGCGAGGTTCTGGTCGGCGGGGTCCATCGCAAGCCAGGAAAGAATGAGGGCGCGCAGCTCTGGGTACCACTCGCCGATGAACGCAGGGTGGAGAGAGTGGAAGTTGCAGTTGTGGATGAGGTATTGGAAGACGGCGGGACTGATTGTCGGGGGCAGGTTACCTGCGACGAAGAGAAGACCGCAGATGACGCCAAACCGCTTCCAGGCAGCAAGGCGGGGCGCAGGGATCGGGATCGGAGAGTCGCCGGTGAAGAGCGTGCGGGGGACCATGAACCCGCCCTCCCCGGGCTCGAGGAACACCGAGCCAGCCTTGACAAAGCGCTCGAAGACGTTGTTTCTGACCTCGTGCTCTACACCATCGCCAAACGCCGTAGCATCCGTGCTGTGTGCGGCTTCAGCTAGCAAGCACAGACGGGAGCAGGACCAACTCACAGTGCGAAGCCGCGGTCCAAGGTGAAAAGGTCAGTGTAATCCCCACGCTCGCCGCAGGCATCAATGAGTGCTTCGAACTCGTCGGTAGCAGCGTCCAAGTCGATCCCGCGAATGCGCATGGGCGCAGGGGTCCTCCCGCGCGTGGCAGCGACGAAGATGCGGCGAGTGAACGCATCGGGGCCGTAGGTGCCCTGGGACCTAGAGATGAACACGGCGTTCTCGTCCCACATCGTCCGAGGGAGCGCGAAGTCGACTGGAGGAGGTGTGATAGAGCGAGGAGGTGTGAATGGGCGAGTCGCAGGGATAGGCGGAGAAAACAGGGGGAGTAGGGGTGCGGGTGAGGCTTGCAGCGGCTACAGCGCGCCCGGCTCGCAGGGCGATACACAGTGCTTCTCTTTGCGGTGAAGGCATGGTGTTGCGGCGGGCCCTAGGGTGTCGCTGCAGAGTCGTTAGAGAATGAAGTTTGTCGATGGTGAGCAGTGATTGACTCACCCAGAGTTGCCGTGCAACCTCTTCCTCTTCCTCATCCGACTAGCCACCAGAGGTGCCTTCCGCGTCCGCGCCCATCGAGTCGGCATCTTGAGGGAACAAAGAGTTCAGGCGGGTTGCGATGCAGCCGTGACGCCGACCGTCCGGAAGGATGCCTGTGAGTGTTCTGCCCATCACCGCTAAACGAGGGTCAGCGGAGAAGGATGACGAGGCTGCAGATAAACGTACCCAAGCGAATGATAAAGAGGTTATCGCGGACGGCGGTGCGACCAGCAAAGTGGTTGGGGTTGGAGAGAAGCTCGCCGATGTTCGTCGCCAATGTGTGTGGCTCGATGCGCAGGTGGACGCCAAGAGTGTTGTGGGGACGGCCACTGTCCCACAAACCGAGGAGTTGAAGAGTGGTAACAAGTGTGGATGCGGCAACGGAAGCGCGGCGGGCAACGGGGAACTCGTATTGGGCAGGGGATGATTCCATGTCGGTGACAACCCTACGGAGGAGGTCGTTGACCTTGTGATCGAGGGGAAGGGTGTAGCGATAGGCAAGGTTGTATTCTTCCAGTTTCACGACGAAGTCTGCGTGGAGCGTTTGAAAGACTCGGTATTCACCTTCGACCTCCTGAAAGGGAAGTACATCAGCATCGTGCACGAAGAAGCAAGGATAATATAGCGCACCGGAGGCGGGTAAACAAGGACCAGGATGTTACAATTCGGCGGAGCCCCATCCTCTGCTGGCACCAAAGTCTCGTGGACCGATGGGACGTTCCGGCGGCGGTACGCGGACGGGAGTGCTGGCGAGGGTTGGGCGCGACCGCGTGCACGGCGGACGACCAAGCTGGAGGTCGAGTTGGATGACGGCGTGGATTGTGCGTTGTGCCGGAGGCGCTCATAGTTGGCGCTGTACGTGGCGAGCGCAGTGGAGATGGGCCCAGCCCTCTGGCGGGGGCGGCGCTCGCGGGCTTGGTTTTGATGTCCGAGATTGAGAGTCGAGGATGAGGGTGCGAGTGTAGACATGCCAAGGACGGGCAAGTAAGACGCGGGGGCGATGAGAGCTGGAGGCTGAGGGCGTGCCGTCTGATAGGCCTGGTTCACGGGCGCGGCAGGCACTGAATAAATCGCTAAAGTCAGACTAGGAGGGCCGCTCACAGCGAGAGGACGTACCTTCGCGTGTGTTAAGCTCCTGGAGAATGTCGGGAACTGGCTGAGGTGCAGGTTGCGCTGTGGTTTGACTTGCGGTTGGCTGGGTCGGCTGGGTCGAGGCATTCGGGTTGTTGAAGTGTGGATTGTCGGCGAGAAACTGCTGATACTGTTGGTACTGCTGGAAGGTGATAGACTGGGCGGCCTCTCGTCAACGTAGGAGCTGGCGGGACTGAGCGTACGAAACGTACCATTGCGGTTGAGCGATCTGGTTCACGGGAAAGGGAGGGGGGTTGGCGATTGATTTGGACAAGGTGAAAAGGAAAGTTGTCCTGCTCCGGCAGGTCTCCCTGTGGTTCATGCCCTTGCCGCTGCAGGACGTGGCTGGACCATGGTCCAACAGCTCCCGCGTCAAACCACGGTCCACCTCTCCACTGACGAGCTTGAAGTGGGAAGTGTGAGATGAGAGTTCCGCATTCGGAAGTGCCGTGTTTGATGCATCAACCAAGGACCTCGGCATCCGAACCACAAGTTCAAAACCAAAGTTCAGACTACCGTTGCAAATGTGCGCTCAAAAAGTGCGATTATTCCGCGAAGAATAATGCCATACGCCTCCTTTGGGATGTTGAACGCGGAACATTGAATGCCGAAAGGCCTGCTGGGAATACTTGGTCAAATCGATGGTTATTACTGGCACTACGAGCGTATATATCTCGTCCATGCACAAATTACAGTCGCAGCCAAAACACACTTCGAATAAACAGGATCTCACTATGCGGCGGGGTCGAGATATGTCTTGTAAGCATCGAGCCACGCCTGCTTTCCGGTCCCCTCGATGACATCGCCGTGGCAGGGGATGATCCGCGTAAAGTCCCAGTCAGCGACGGTCTTGACGTCGCGCTTCATCGCGCTGTTGAGATAACATCAACAACAACGAACTGAACGGTATGTGACATGTCGGCGGAACAACTTACGCCTTGTCTTCGCCCATGGACGCGGCGAACTTCTGGTGCAACCACGAGGAGGGTCCCATGCTGCCGAGGAGAGGCACTGAACCGGAAGAGTTGGTCTTGGAATACTGGAAGAGATGGGAATTATGACAAGGACGGTGAGGAACCGAATCGACAAACCTGTTCGGTACACGGGAGATTGAAGAGGAGGTCCGCCTCGATCTACGGAGAGGTGTGTGAGTTAGAGGATGCAGGTGCAGTATGGTAGGTAGGCACCATCGTCTTCGACGCCGGATGGAAGAAAGCGACGTCTTTATTCTTGAAGCCGGAAAAGTAGCTAGGCGCGCAAGGTATGTAAGAGGAAAAGACTGTGACTACCGACACTTACCATGCTTGAATCTAAGCAAAAGGAAGGTGAGTTGTGAGTATCTCGGGCCCTAATCGCGCGCACCTCTTCCTCGAATCCGTAGGTGGTGTCGGGCGGGTCGCGCCCCCAGACGCCGTCAAAGTTCAGAGTCTTGTCGGCGCGCTCAACAGCAGCGGCAGGTGCGATAAGCTTGGCTGTCGGGTACGCCTTCTTGTATTCACCTACAAGCATCGGGTTAATACCGTCCAGCTCGTAGAATTTGGCGCCTACCGAGGAACAGGTGGTGTACGGCGTCGGCGCTGACAATATACCTTGCAATGACGCAGGTTCAGCGTAGGTCAGGGAAGAGATAGGAATTCACTTGACGGGCCCGAGTTCGTCGAGCTTTTGCTTCGTTTCGGGATCGAGCGTCGTGGATGCGAGAACCCACACGCCGCTGTTGGTCTTGATGGCGGTGGACCTGCCTCCTATTGGAAGGATGCCGAATCTTGCGAAGGGCCTAAAGAGGCGTTAAACGCCGGCTCGCTCGGAGTTTGAAAAGGCGGACCGAGAAAAAGTCCAAACATTGGTCGCGACCTGAAGGGAGGGTGAGCGGACAGACGGCGGGCTGCCGGGGCCATACCTCGCGGATGACGGTGAATTTGTCGGGCATGGAAGTGGTAGGAAGTGGGAAGGGATCGGATTGGAGGATCAAACTTACGACATTCACGTGCATCGTTGGTTGAAACTCACAACTTGAACTCACCTTCTCATTCAGGGTTCCCGAACAGACCAGCTCGGAAAGGCGCCTCCATACCCAAAGCTGTTGTCTCAACGGCATCCATACGCACCATCTTCTTCCTCTGCCACGCTGGGAACGATCACAAATCAAGCCCGAAGTTCTACGCTCGTCCGGCCCCCTCAACCCCAAGTCCGCCGTTTAATTTGGCGACGTGTGAAAGGCCTTTTTTGGCCCTCAACAGATTCAAGCTCCGACTCCCCGTTCCTTTGTGGAGTGCCGCTATATTTTCTCAGCAGATTTCATGTCAAACGATTCTACCAGAAACGGCTCGGCTCTCAGATCTCTCCAAGGACTGGCCGGCACCGGATTCCGCGGCGCACACAACTGTCCGATTATGGGCTCTGCCTCACCGCCTCCTGGGCTGCCTTGATTTTTTTCCTGCTCCATGGTAAGCCTGCTTGACGCTAATCCCATTTTTCAACCAGCCCACTCGTCGGAGTGAATTTACCAGGACCTCAGATCTTCCTGCAACAGTGAATGCGCGGGAGAAGACAATATCTCGTCGCGGCTTCCATCTGTTATTCTCCGCCCTACGTACTAACTTTATGGGACATATGTCTGTTTGACCCTTGAGCATCACATGGGGTAAATGTTTCGCCTCGAGGCACCCCTTCCCGTTAGAGCTTTGTTCTGTTTCTATCGCCTTCTTCTTCTCAAATTCTTGCGAAGCACTCACAAACCAACTAATCAAGGATGCCAGTTCCTCCGGAATCTAGATATAAGTACGAGTCTCTCCTTCCCTCTTTCCCCTCCCTCCTTCATGCCCCCCATGGCTTTCAAGTGCGCCCAGTGCCCAGACAAAACCTTCAGCTCCCGGGCCGCCCTCTACCAGCACTACCGCCAGGCCCCTCAGCACCCCTTCTGTGTTGAATGCACCAAATGGTGCCACGACGGTCCGGGACTGGAGGCCGTTCGTGTCGCGTTCCTTATCCGATGATATTACTGACAGCCGTCCAGCACAACGCCGCCGTCCACCCGCAGTTCAAGTGCACCGTTTGCAAGACGGCCTTCCTAACCCAATCGTCCCTCGATGACCACTATCGCGGCAAAGCTTCAATCATCCACCCCAACTGCAACCGGTGCGGGAAAGGGTTTTTCAATGTCAAGGCCATGAACGATGTGAGCTCCATCCTTTCTCTCCATTATTTTCGTTAACAACCCTCGCCTCGCAGCACTTTCGTGAGGCGCATCCCACCACCAAATGTTGCGGTCGCGTCATTTTCGACGACGACTTGTCTCAACATTACACCGAGTCGACTTACCACCCCAAGTGCGACATCTGCGCCATCGGGTTCAAGGGCGACGAAGCGTGCAGTCTAGTAAGCAGTTCAACCCTCCGGCGCCGTCTTGCTTATAATTATTCTGTCCGATCTAGCACGCCGCCGCCGAACATCCCGACCTCCACTGCGCCACCTGCCACCGCCAGTTCCCTACCCGCGAGGCCATCGACGAGCACTTCCAGACATCCACCACCCATCCCAAGTGCCCCCAATGCGGCGTGGGCCTCCTCGACGACGCCGCGCTCCGTGAGGTTGGTTGGTTTAATCGCCCTCGCCCATCGCCCTCGATTTTCCGCTGAACGCCATCCCCCAGCATTTCGCCGCCGAACATGCGGTCGTACCCCGCCTCCAGATAGCCCCGCCCCCGGCCAGAGTATGCTCCTAGTCGCAGCCGTGCTCGAACCCCCCCGCTGATCGTCGACCAGGATCTACTCGCCATCGAGGACTCTGCGCCCGGCGCCCCCCGCCTCAACCCGATGCCCCTCCCCCACCCCGGCGAGGAGGTCAAGACCTTGTGGCGCTCGACCGCGGTGGGTCCATCCTTCCCAACGCTCAATCGATTGCTGAACCGCGCACCCAGAACAAGATCGTGCCGAACCCCTTCGAGGCGTTCAACACGATGGTGGCCGTTAAGGACTCCACCTGGAAGGTCAGTGCTATCGAACTCTACAATACCCCCACGCACCTCTGACGATCGTCCTGTAGGCACCGGCCGAGGTCTACTACAAGTCCAGCCGCAGCTACATTGGAGGCGAGGTAATAGACGCCCCATGTTGAACCATGGTTGAACTTCGCTTACTGGTTGCAGATGCCGAGCACCCGCCTCCTCAAGCTGGCGACAGAGGACTTGAAGGGTCACGACACTGTCCCTCGCCGTCAGGTACGTCCCCAACCCAGCTGAGCCCATCCATTCTTCAACAGCGTTCCTTAGATCGCCTTGGACGACACGCCCAAGATGCCCCAGGCCGATCGCTTCGAATCGTGGAAGATGTTCGTGCCATTCGTCCCAATCACCCTACATACCCTCCATTTCTCACTCCCCTTTACTCTCTCCCTTCCTTCCAGCCTCTCCCAGCAAAGCTCGGCGAAGGAATCGGCCACCCGCACCGCGGCAAACAGCAGCAGCAGCAGCAACAACAGCGCCAAAACGGTCTCGCCCCAGTCCTCGAGCTCGTCCCTCCACTCTGGCTCCGCCTCCTTCGCATCGGACTCGGGCTCGGGTCTAGGTATCCATTCCATTGTTCAACACTCGCACGTCGTCCCTGCTAATTAATATTCTTCTGCACCAGGATCGTTCGCGGCCAATACCACCATCACCGGTCACGGCGCTGCCACTCCGCCCAAGATCGCCCTGCCCTGCATGAAGTGCCAGCGCGCGGCGAGCGTCGAGCCCACGGCCACGTTATGTGGCCATGTGTTCTGTAAATCGTGCGTTGGTTTTTGAAGTCCTCCATTCTTCACCGGCGCGCGTGCTGACGACGACCCGCCATCCACAGATGCGTCGAACTGGCGGTGATGAAAACGAAAGCGTGCCCCAAGTGCGCGGCCGCGACGCTGTTGTACTGCCTCCTCCCTCTCCACCTCGACGACTGAACGTAGCCGCCGCCGCTGGGAAGAACGTCGCTTAAAATCTATACAACCACTGGTTGAACTTTATCATCTTGCTTTGCTCTGCTGTATCGCTCTGCTCGCTCTGTACTGCTTTGCGTTCCTCCATCTTATTACCTCCGTATGCCTTATTATCCAAAAAAAAATCGATCCAGTTTTTTAGTCCTAACCAAGGTTGACCTTTGTTGTCGCTCTACCACCACCGCTTTGCTACTGCTTTTTGTACGAGTGTTTTGAAATCCATTTAGTCCCTCCTTTTGCGCCAAAAAAAAAAAAACCACAGCTATAACAACTTCAACTCGTTCATGGAGGTAGCGGGAATAATGGATTTAGCGGACCATCACCTTGCGTCATCTTTTTCGCGTAAGCTCTCAACCAAACCTCTGCTTCCACTTGGCTTCCACCTGCTTCCACCCTCGACGTCGAACCCCAAACGCTGCCTTCCTCTTGCTGTCGAGCTCTACTTCTTCTGGTCTGGGCTCTCTCTCAGCCCTACGTACGCAACATCCCTGCAAGCTCAAGACGCGGAGACGGAGTCGCTTCTGTCACTGCAGGCAGGCACCCTCGCTATAGCCTGCTCAACTTGCCACTTGGTCTCCACCGAGCTTCAAATCACCTCCGCTCTCACACAAGTAGTGCTCGGCCAAGAATCCCTCCCTTCAGTGCCGCGCTACCGTGAATCGCGAATCTGCCCATCATTGCTTCCTATTCACTTGTCCGACTCACTCTTCGGGGACGAACCTCATGAATGCCACTATTTCTACTCAGACTCGCGGAACAATCCCCGCGTCCGCCGCGCCCGTATCTTTCGCTGGACTCCGATTCCTTTGCGCCCGGCGAGCAAAAAAGGGCCCGAGAGTCGATGGTATTATGTATGTTTGAATTCATACTCATTCTCAACCATACTCAATTACTTACTCACCTTCAACCTTCAAGGTATTTATAGTTACAACCAACCTTGCCCTCCCGGCGCCGAAGTCCTATCTATCTGTACTGATCCTTAGCGGTCTCAGGCTGGGACTCTGATTGACTTTTCTTTTCAAGACCGTTTGGCGTCGACTTCGTCGTGCGAGCCACGCACGGCAGTCCAGGTGTGTGTGTTACTTCATTCTCTCAAGTACATGTATGTACTTAACACGAGACAGTGGCGCCCAGCATCGTCTCGCGTTGGGCCGCTTGGTTGAATTTCCAGGCGCACAACGCGCCGCCGTGATGGGTTCAACATCGTCTTCAATCAACACTCGCCCGGTCCATGGCATTCCTGCGGCGCGTCAAAAACTTCTTCGGTCGCTCCCGCCACCTCGTCGCCGTTATAATCACTCCTCTTTTCAAGGCTTAAATCCAACTTCGCTGCCTCCGTCTGTCCGTCAAATTTGAACCATTTGCGCCGCCAGTCGATGCGCGAGCCAAACGCGGTGAGGTCTTCCTGGAGCCAAATGTCAAAAATAAAATCAACGAGAACGCGTTGAAAGCGCGTACAACCGCGATGGGCGGGAGACCAACCCCCGCCCAGTGCCATCCCTGGTCGCGTCCATCCTTCCTCTTTCCTGTATAACAATTCAAACGATTCATTTCACCGTGCCAACCTTCAAGTACCACAAGGAGCTCGAGGACTATACCTGTCGCCAAAGCCTCTCAACTCTAAGCCTAACATTTGCGACAGGCCAGGCCGGGGCCCAGACACCACCGCCATCCGAGTCCGGATCCCCTCCCGGTCACCGGTACCCACCTACCCACCTACCCGCTCCGCCTCTCCCTACAAACACCGACCTCCGGCTTCGCCTTCAATCGGACAGGCAACTCCGAGTCGGCAAGCGTCTGTCTGCACCCGACGCGCGAATCTTATCAGATTCCATGTGCACCTGCCATACTTCGGTTGAAAAAACTGACAGCCGCGTGTGGCCGCCGTAAAAAAATTCTCCGGCTCGGAGCAAGATGCGGGGCTGGACTCCAAAACAAGATCGAATTTTCAATGCGCAGGAAAGACAGAAAACAATTCGGTTGGTTGAAACTTTTAATCCACAAAGAAAGCAATGCAATGGAGAAAACACAAGTCATAACGTCGTCGTAGCAGCAGCACCGATTTTTTTCGACCTCCTCCCCAACACAACACAGCTACTTCACCTCCTCGCCCTCAACCTGCGCCGTCTGTGCCGGTGTTTCTGTGGCCCGCTGCTCGCGCGCGACCCTTCTCCGCGCCCCAGCAGCCGACTCGCGCCCAAAGAGCTTCGAGCGGCCCTCGCGGTACTTCATGGCGACGAGCACGACGATGACGGCGAGCCAGTAGAAGACGTATGAGAGGACTGAGCCCACTGTGCGCGTCGTCAGTACGTTATAATTTTAAAGAGTGAATGGAGAGCCACTCACGCGTCGCGCTATTCGTCCACCCAAGAATCGCATTAAACACGCTCCACCCCTGCCCATCCAAATTATCCTCGGGATTACAACAATCCAAATGCCACACGCTCCCCTGCACCCTAAAGCTCCCCGGCCCATCTCCCCCGCTATCGTCCACATCCCCGCCCAGCAGCTTGTTAAACGCGTGCTCCTCGAACGCCCACACGGAGCGCGAGAAGAGGCCGGCGCCGATGAGGAGGAGGAGGTTGGTCATGAGGATGAGGAACAGCGAGAGGGTGGTGCGGGAGGCGAAGGTGTAGATTACGAAGCCGACGATGAGGCCGCAGAGGAGGCCGACGATGGTGGCTATTGGGATGGAGGTGGCGGGTTGGCCGAGGGAGACGCCGCCGACGAAGATGACTGCTTCCATGCCTGCAACGCGCGGAATGTCAATGATAAGTGGAAGTAAATTATGATAAGCGCTGCAGCTTACCCTCGCGCAGGACAGTGATGAGGGGGAGGACGAAGAGGACCCAGCGGCCGGCTTGGGTGCGCCCGTCGGTGCGCGTGCCGGAGAACGCGCGCTCGAGCTTGACGCGCCACTTTGCCTTTGCTGAATACCGCGCAAATGAACATCAGCAACGGTGGTTGAAAATAAGTAAAACGGAAACTTACCCCGGTCCATCTTGAGCATCGTGACGCCCATGACGAAGATCATAATGCTTGCGATGAGCTCGAAGATGCCTGAGGCGACGTTAGTCGAGGGACGGAAAAAAGGGAAGGAAGGGCGGACAAACCTTCCCATAATTCTTCCGACTTTGCCCAGAGGTCAGATGCCTGTGTGAACCATACCGCGATGAATCTGTGGTAAAATTTCGTCAATACCGTGGAGCATTGAGAGGAAGCGAAGAAGCAGACTTACGCGGCGCCGATAGCGAGCGCGAGGAAGAGACCGAGGCCAGCGCCGGCGAAGATCTATATATATGCGTTAGTGACAGCAAGCGAACGGGGTGTTGAACCATACCTGGATGCGGAGTTTACGGATGAGCTTGCGGCGGTGGGCGGGGGTCGTCCTCGGGGTCGCTCGCAACCTCGTCCTTGCTGTCGGACGAGTTGTCGTTGCTGTTGCGGCTGCCCGCGATGGCGCCCCTCTGGCCGAAACGCGCAGGGTCTTCGTGGACGATCTGCTCTGCGAGGCCGAGGAGGACGGATACGATGATGGCCGCCTCGAGAGTCTCGCGGAAGACGATGAAGAAGATGGGGACGGAAAACAGGTTTTTGCCCATGGCGGAGAGAGTGGGGGGGAGTGCGCGACGGTGAGGGATTGAAACGCACGAGTTTATATGGATAAACGTAAGATGCCATATATCTTATCGGATTACACGTTATCGCCATCTTATCAGATCTTCTTGCAGAGTTGTGCGAGGATCCACCCGCGTTTGGGCTGATTCGTGAGAGGAAACGTCGAATTCCACACGACGGGACGAGGCTAGAACGTCTGCCGAGGGTTGCAACTTGTTGAAACCAATAGGAAACGTGGATCGGATCTTCATTTATCCTTATCTGATATCAGCCGCGCGATAATCGGACGATTCTCTTCTCGGCCACAACGTTTTTAAACCGGCTCAATTCAAAGACGATGCATCCCCCACAATGTGGCCTTCCTACCTGCTCCCCTCCCTCCTCGCAGCACCCCATGCCCTCGCTGCAGTACACGAAGTCTGGTGGAACCTCACATACGTCCAGGACATCAACCCCGACGGCCTCTCCCCTCGCCGCGTAATCGGCGTAAACGGCACCTGGCCACCCCCGCCCATCGACGTCCAGCAGGCAGACACCCTCCTCGTACACGCAACAAACTCCCTCGACGCCGTATCCTCCCTCCACCACCATGGCATGTTCTTCAACTCCTCCTCGTGGAACGACGGCGCTGTCGGCGTAACAGAGTGCGGTATCCCCCCCAACGGCGGCCAGGCGACGTACAGCATCGACGTGGCTGGCTCGGGTCAGACGGGCACGTACTGGGTGCACGCACACGCCTCGGGGCAGTACGTCGACGGCCTGCGCGCACCGTTCCTCATCCACGCGACAAAGGAGCCCCACGTCTACGACGACGAGTTCACCGTCGTCCTCGGCGACTGGTACCACGACGAGCACGACGTCCTCATCAAGCAGTTCGTCAACATCGCAAACCCCGGCGGCGCCGAGCCTGTCCCTGGTCAGTCGCCCCTCTGCCCATTATGATTTTACTTTACTGACCTCGACGACCCAGACGCGGGCCTGATATACTTTGCCCAGAACGGCACCTACCTCGGCCCCAAGACGGGCACGTCCCCCTCCTCGGGCACCGCCGTCGGCTTCAACGAAAACGCCACCCTCCCCTTCGCGCCGGGCAAGACCTACCGTCTGCGCGTCGTCAACACCTCCGCCTTTGCCATGTTCTTCTTCTGGATCGACGGCCACGATATGCGCGTCATCGAGGTCAGTTGCTTCGTCCTCTTCTTCTTTCTTTCTTTTTCGGCTCGAATTTGTGATTGAATTGAACTGAACGCAACGCAACGCAGGTGGACGGCACGGACGTGGAAGAGTCCCCGATCGACCTCCTCACAGTGACCGTCGCCCAGCGCTACTCCGTCCTCGTCACCGCCCGCAACGACACCACCGCCAACTGGGCCGTGCACGCCAACATGGACACCGACATGTTCGACACCGTACCCGACGCGCTTAACCCTAGTAAGTTCTCGCCCAACTTCCCTTTCTCCTTCTCTGTTCTTTACACACGTTAATCACCGGGACGTAGACTCCACGGCCTCGATCACCTACGACCAGACCCTAGACGTGACCGACTCGGGGACGATCGACGCCTACGGCGACGTCGACGACATCCACCTCGCCCCCCTCGTCGCCGAGCCCGCCCTCGCCCCCACCCGCACCATCGAGCTCGAGGTTCGTTTCCTCCCCCCTCTTAATTTGATTACAATCCAATTTACTTACTTATACCTATCCCCGCAGGTCTTCTTCGACACCATGGACGACGGCACCAACCACGCCATGTTCAACATGGTCACCTACAACTCGCCCCTCGTCCCCGCCGTCCTCTCCGCCCTAACCTTAGGAGCGAACGCCACGAATCCGGCGGCGTACGGCCCGCAGAGCTTCGTGCTGGAGCATATGGACGTCGTGGATATCGTGGTGAAGAATGGGGATGCGGGGAAGCATCCTTTGTGAGTGCCTTGCCTTGCCTTCCCGCCCATTCTCTTCCTCCTTATAAAGAAAATTCATGGTGATTCTTTTCGCGCAGCCACATCCACGGCCACAAATACCAAATCGTCGCGCGCTCCTCGGACTACACCTCGGACGACCCCTCCGTCATCACGATGGCGAACCAGACGAACCCCCTCCGCCGCGACACGGTGCAGATCGAGAGTGGTGGGTCTGCGACTTTACGGTAAGCCCTGCTCCTCATATCATATTGTCTTTCGAGTTGACACTGACGTGTTTTATGTACAGAATAATCGCCGACAACCCCGGCGTCTGGTTCTTCCACTGCCACATCGAATGGCACCTCGAAGTCGGCCTCGCCATCCAGCTCATCGAGGCGCCCCTCCTCGCCCAATCCCTCAACCTCGCCGCCAACGTACCTTCCTTCCTCCAAGAAAACTGCAAGACCCTCGGCAAGCCCGTCGAGGGTAACGCCGCCGGCCACACCGGCGCTGATATTGGGGACCTAAGCGGCCTGAAGCTCGGGCCGTACCCGCAGAACAACGGCTGGCACCCGAGGGGGGAGGGCGCGATGGCGGGGTGTGTGCTTAGTGCCGTTCTGGGGATGCTCACTGTTGTGTGGTACGCGCTGGGCGGGCGGATCACGGAGGAGGAGGAGGAAAGGGATGTGAGGGCTGCGCTTGCGGCGAAGGAGGCGCGGAGGGGGCGGTGGGCGGGGGTGTTCCGGCGGAAGTAAGAGCTACGTATCGGATATCTCACGACTCGCGAGGAAGGGCTGGTGCTAGTACTATGTAGGGCGCCGGTGAAAAAAACTAACAACACACATGTACGCTGTAGTAGGCGCGCGCGATGATCACGATTTTATGGATGGATTCACGCTGGGCATCGCAGGCTAAATATTCAGCTGCTAATGGATTGGCTGCTTTATTACTTGGAAGTAACGAATCACGAGCTGTGACGGAACGCGTCTGCATAACACGGACCTTGGACGCGTTTAAACCGTTTCATTCGTTGGGAATCGGAGTGGGACATTTAGCTGCATACTTATGACGGGAGGCAAGTTGAGCAAACGAGCCGTTGATAGAGGGAGTGTGGCATAATTCAGCTCAAGTTGAACTCGTTGGGATCTGAACACTGGGAAGTAAAACGACGAGCGGGTTGATTAGACGAGCCTTAGGGTCTAGTAGCGCGCTATCAGTAATGCAGTTCAGTCCAACTCGCTGGGATTCAGTTCAACTTGAACGTAAAAAGTTGTGAATTGAAAAAAGAGGTAAATAAAGATTAAGTGCTACAACGCAGTCCCATCGCTAGCGCCACTTGGTTCAAACAGAGTAGCTGGTAGGCACCAACGAACGCTCAGTCACGGTCGAGATACTTGCTGTACGCAGACGCCCACGCCGCGGCCGCCCCGGTCTCGATCACGTCCTACAATTCAATTCCACCAATTTCAATCAGTTTGTTGAACGGAAGCCAAAGAAAAGGGAGGAAAGACGCACCCCATGACACATGATAGCGCGCTCCGGCGCCCACCCGAGCACGGTCTTCGCGTCGCGCGTCATCGCCCTGCAGGATCTCGAGTCAGTCTCATTCCTGGAAGTGAAAACGAAAGAAAGAAAGAAGGAGGAGGCAGAGAGGTGGGTGGTACGCACGCCTTGTCCTTGCCCTCGCCCCACACAAAGTGCTTGTGCACGGACCCCCACGGGTCGAGCTTGCCGAAGATGGGGACCTTGGCGCTTGATTTGGTCTTGGAGTACTGCTCCGTCGCGGGGAGGTTGAACAGCAGGTCCGCGACGACGAGCGTCTTGGAGGGGATGTGGAAGAAGGCGACGTCCTTGTTGTTGAAGCCGGAGAAGTAGCTGTGTGGTTGATTCAGTTCACTTCAAGCGCCGGTCGCGCAAGGATGCAACACACCAAGAGGCGATCTAATTTTATTTTTCAACCGTGTGAGCAATGCGGCAATCGGTGCGACGGAAAACGCCACAGAAAACAAACACCCACCTCATCCTCGAACCCATACTCCGTGCCCGGGGCGTCCGAGCCGTATGCTGCAATTATCACACATACCCATGAGCCAATGCCCTCGAATTCCAAACGTGGAAATAAAACAGAAAACGGAACGCACCGCCGTCCAAAGCCCACCCCTCCGTCTTCTTCTTCGCTATCAGCGCCTCCACGCCGATGACCTTTGCGTGGGGGTACGCGTCCTTGAATTGGGCTGTATAGTGGGAAGGGGAAAGGCACCGATCAGCAGACGCTTCTCCCGCGAGGCGAAAGAGAGAGAAAGACGAACACAGGAACATGTGGTGCACTGCGTCCGCGCCCATGATCCACCTGAACGGAGTCAGTTGGTTCAATTCAGGAAGGAATGGAGGAAGGAAGGAACGTACCTGACTGGACCGAGCCTGTCAATGGCCGCCTTGGTCAACGGCGTAAGGGGTGTCGATGCGAGGACCCAGACGTCCCCGGTGGAGAGGCGGATCGCCGTGGAACGCCCGCCTGAGAGAAATAATAAATAAACGGTGAGTCCCGGAGACCTTGAACTTGAATGATAAGGGAGCAGCGCACCGAAGGGGAGGACGTGGAACCGCATGAATGGTCTATACCGGTTTCAGTAAGTATCATCCAAGAATGAAGCATGTTCAAAAGAACGCGGACTTGGAAAACGTCGTGATATCGGGCGTCACCTGAAGGGGGAGGGAATCATTAATCGACGGAAGGCAGGCAATGGATGTGAGAGGAAGCAAGCCTACTTCGCGGATAACAAGCTCTGGGATCTCTTCGGCCGACATTGGGGAAGTAAAGTGCTGGGAAGTGGAGAGTGGGGAAGCGGGGAAGGTGGGAGAGATAGCGACTAAGACAGCAGAGCCAAGCTCTGTTTTATCGTGCTCAGGGCCCCGGCTCGTCGCCGATGTCGCGACCGCACTACTGTCATCGCCGTACGACGCGGGTGGTGCCCGATAGTGACCGAGGCGATTGTAATGGCGGCGGTAGGGGGTTGATCACCGAAGCCGAGTGGGATCTGCAAGGATCCTCGCGGCGCGTTTAATCGCCGTTTGTTGATGGCGGTCGCTATGACCGAGCCCGAGCGATACTGTGCGTGACCGCGCCGCCGCCGC
Organism: Mycena filopes; assembly: GCA_029281495.1. Classification (NCBI taxonomy): domain Eukaryota; kingdom Fungi; phylum Basidiomycota; class Agaricomycetes; order Agaricales; family Mycenaceae; genus Mycena; species Mycena filopes. Next base: position 7,904 of record JARIHR010000099.1, on the reverse strand, counting down.
CTTTGCTGAAGATCATTCTTTCGCAATGCAATGTCGGTTTTTCCAAAACCTCTACTCTTCAAGCTTCAAGTGGTTTTCAACATCTTGCCCAAGTTGAACCAATCGAACTGGTTGAAATCAACGCCCGGGGATCGACGGACGGCGCCACGGTCGGGGCGAAGATACACGAGCACTCTGCCCAAGGGACCCGAGGCGGTTGGGATTCGAGGTTGGATATGGGGGCGGGCTGGAGGCGGACAACGTCGTCTGCCGGTAAAGTCAGTTGCCGGTGAACCGAGGTTCATCTTACGAAAATCTGCAAATCCGTTTTTGTCCGCCTCGCTGTTTAAATTCGATGCAGTGGGTGAACGGGTTTATCAGCATAGAGGAAGATATAAAATCATTGGGCCTCTCTCCTCGTTCTCTTGCGACGCTCTACATAAATAGGGTCTACCACGGATGAGGGAAACCCGGGTCACCCGCAGGTTTTCACCCGCGGGTTTTGATCCGGGTCACGGTCACGGATTACGGGTCATCCGCGACTTGGTACCCGTGCGGGTGCGGGTTGGAGGTGGGGGGACTGGGGTGACCCGCGGGTATCCGCAGATATATATTATTATTATTTTGCGTGCCCGAGAGCCAGCGAGCTGCCCATATCTCGACTAGAAATAACATGGTCACAATCAGTTACCATCAAGCCACCCCTCGGCGATGATCGGCACCCCATTATTGCCGTCTTCGAAAGATTTTCGACGCATATTTGAAGAATGACAAGGGCAAGACGACGGCGGACGAAGGGAAAGGCGGTTGTTGTGCATATTAGCCACTCGGACGCAGAGTAGGGGGTCAGAATATATTATTTTCTCTCATAATACATCGTCTCAGCGGCGAAAAAAAATAGCAGGATGACCCGCAGGTAACCCGTACACCCGCGGGTTTACCTGCGGGTGCACCCGTACCCGCACAGTGAAAACCCGTGCGGGTGCGGATGAGCTCTCGCGACGACATTTACCTGCGGGTTTTAACCCGGGTGGACCCGGGTTAATCCGTGGTAGACCCTATACATAAAATATGCTTTCACTTTCGCTGGCTGAGCGGAGTTTGAACTGCCTTGATTAGTCCTATTCCGATCATGATCGAGGAATATATCATTCTTGGCGTTGCAGGCGGCAATTGCATTTCTCTTCCCTCCTTCATCCTCCTCCCCACTCTTGTATCCCTCCTAATGTCAGATATTGTAATTCGCGAGGTAATCTACATCCCGATAACCTTCAGCTCCACCTCAACTCATCCCGACTCGAACTTCTAGGTCACGAAAGACGTTTGGACGTTTTCGCGGTTCGTCGTTCCCTTACCATCTTGCGTCCGGCTGCCTCATACCCTGCGTATCAAGACCCTTTGCTCTCTTCGGCTGGATCCACATCGGTATCCTAGAGCGCCTATTGAAGGGTAAAATACTCAACCACGTCTAGGAGGTCGTTCCACCGCCATAAAATTATCCAACGGCGGAGTGTGGGTCGTAGCATCGACCCCTCTGAGCCCCGAAACCAAGGCTGCCTTGGACGCGCTTGGACCCGTCGAGTAGGTCTCCTCAAATTCATCTCGTCCTCAACCGTCAACCAAGCAAACAGATATATCATCGGGATAAACGCTGTTCATAACTTATACCTCGGTACGTGGCCAAGTTCCGTGGTAGTTTACAGTCGGCTCAACGACGTCTTGATGATGCAGGCGAATTCAAGCGCGCATACCCAACAGCAAAACTCATCGTGCCCGCCGGGGCTGTGGCGCGATGCTCCGACAAGACACTCTCCTTCGACGGTGTCTGGGGCAAGGATGCCCCCGAGACGACGTACGGCTTCGAAAACGATATCAAAGCATGGTACGACTCGTTTAATGACCCACGAGCCTTTCCTTCTGCTAATAGTACCTTTCAACAGCTACTTCTCCGGCCACTCAAACAAAGACGTCGCGTTCTTCCACGCAGCGTCTTCCACCCTAGTAAGTTGCAACGCAACACTCGATCCCCTGAATCACATCTAATGCTCCACCACCAGATTGAAGCAGACCTTGTCACCAACCTGCCGGGTGCTGAGCAGGTATGTTCGATTCCTCGACCGCCGGACCTCAGCATCTCACATTTTCCTCAACATCCAGTATTCCAAATCCAACTTAGCCGGCCGTTTCCCGTTCTACGGGCCCCTCGGCAAGCCCTACGGGTGGATCCAAAGCAAGCTCGCTGCCGCTCGCGTCGTGGACCCCATGTTCGTTCAAAGTTTATTCATTGGTTCACCGGCTGACTAATTCTTATCCTGGTATTTTTTCAGTGCGATGGCGCGCGACGCGAAGACTGTCGCCGCTTGGGATTTCTCGCGGATAATTCCGTGCCACGGAGATGTGATCGAGACGGAGGGTAACAATGTCTGGAGGCAGGCTTATAAGGCTCAGCTGTAGATTTGTGTCGTTTCGGGTTCGCAAATTGGCGGAATGAGAGAAGGGTTTCCACTTGAGTTCGCTGGTTGGTTTCACTTGGTCGAACGCTGAGGTACCGTGCAACATTTCAGATCGTTTATGGTACCGACAGTTGAGAATTTCGATAACATTGCGCTTCGTCTTACACGTCCCCACTTGAATCTGCGGAATGCGGTACAGTTTTCTACCTGGTTCACATTCCAAGAACCGATTTGAGAAGGTCCACTGCAGTTTTGGCGGAGCCCCCACGACGACTGGTATCCCGCCCCACCGTGTCTATAAGAAACGTGAAGCATGGGAAGTAAAGTAGGAGCAAAAAGGCACGCTTACCCGTAATTATGCACAATTGGATAGCTCTTGTCGGCCACAGCTGCATTGCACAAATGTGAGGTGGTCTTCGCCGAATGCATGGCACGAACTTACTCAAGGAGGATATTTCCAACCGAACCCCGCCCTTCCTCGTGGGACGCAGTCCGACGCACTCTTCCACAACCTCGAGGTCGTTGATATCACGATTTGCACGCTACTCGGCGGGAGGAGCGTCGGACACGCATAGATCCCGCGCTCCTTGATCATTTTCACCGTTTCCGGCCGCGAAGTGGGATGCCTGCACATTTAAGAAAATTCAACCCATTTTGTTTTTCAACATGCGGATTGTAAAAACAAACTCACCAGTCGTCCGGCTGGAACGTCCCCCCAAGAACGACGTGGCCTTCGCTCTGGCGCGGAATAACGTACGACAAGTGGCCGTCTGCGTGGTAATAGGACAGCCCGTGGTCTACCCAGGGCGCGTGGACAATCAAGACCTCGCCCCGCGTGGGGTAGACATTGGTATCTGCGAGAAATCAGCTGGTGTAGCGGTGAGTGGGGGAAGAGGTGACCAAGAACGTCGCCCAGGGAAAAGTGCCCCAAGACCAGTACAGTTGATTACCAGCGGCAGGCTCCAAGGACGGTGGGACGCTCGTCGGGGAGGCGGGAAATGCTTCTAAAGATGGACGGTCCGGTTCGGAAACCGAGAGCCGACAGCGAAGGGAGAGTCACTCTGAATGCACGTCCCCCTAAGGCCAAGAATCGGTTCATGAGGTACGGAAGATATTTGGGCACGTCCACATATATCTGCAATTGAACGCCGAACTCCGTTGTCTGTTTGCGGCACATGTGAGTTTACTCACTGTAGAAAATACTCCGCCGTACACAACGCCGTCCGGGAGCTCATTCGAGCCTAGGCGGTGAAAGTCTGGATAGCACTTTGCGATGTGCTCACTCTGGGGCTGATACATAGGTCCAGACTTTGAAGAATTGAGAAGGATTAGACAAGCGGTTGACTTCAACAACACTCACGACTTCTGCGTGCTCCTTCTGCGGCCCAGTCATAACAGGAACAAGGGGGTCTTCCTTGATGAGCTCCAGGAAAGTTGAGAGTGTATCGGCCTCTAATCCTGTCCAGGTTTGAGCAAACGGTTATTCGAGTCCTGAATCAGAACAGACGGTGGAGGAGCGCGTTGGTCGTTGCAACGCTGAATGTTGGTTGGCTCCAGGCCCAACAAGAAGTGTACTTTATGCTCTTTGGGTCGCTCGGAAACATCTCTGCGAATATTGTGACGATTGAAACCGGCCTCCAATGCTCGAATCGCAGTAGATAGTCCAATTACGCCTGTTTCAGTTGCGATATAAATATTCTGGTGTGAGTTGAAGGAGAGCTCACCTGCTCCAACTACGAATACGTCGAGATTCCGTTGCATTATCGACGTCCGTGCTTGCTAGTCCACTGCGCAGTGGGTGGTCGAGTGATAACAATAGATAACGGGGTTTAGAGGGTAATTGATCCGGTCGGAGACACGGAGATAGAATTCCAGGGCAACCGCAGGGTACTTCCGAGGTTTACGAGGGTCGGTCGTGAGAAGGTAGGTTACCCACACGTTAGAAGCGACTCCAGGACTGTGAGGTTGGTCCGGGGCAAATAGGTAGAAGAAAGGACCAGGTATGGACGTCAAAAAGAATGTCCAGGGCCAGAATCGAACTGACGTCAATCGCGATTGATGAGTACACCACAAGCGAGCATACTAACCACTATACTACCTAGACGATGGAATACGTTGGTTCTGTCCTATCCCAAGAGCGTGTCTTATTTCGAGGGAACTGTGGACCCTCGGTACCGCGATGACACTGTCAGATTCACTCTTACTGCACGCGTCCTTATATTTCAGCGTGAACGTGTCGCCTGGTAGCGACACAATGACCCTGCCCCCCAACTTTTCTTTCAATCATGCTCCGTACAGTCCCAAAAGGCAGATGCAGCTGCCATCACTGAGTCCCGAGGATTCAGAGCCTTTGGCGACCAGAATTGCCGCCTCCGGACCCCGCGACCAGCTCCAATCTCCCCTCTTCGCCTCATTGTACCCCGAGCTGCGGAACCTGGTTTTCAAGCACGCGCTCACGGAATACGACGACCTTACTCGGCCCTATAGCGAGTTCTACTATCGGCCTGGCTTTGAGTTCGCCGGCAGGATCGACACAAATCTCCTGCTGACCTGCCGCCTGATATATCTCGAAACCCACCTTGCCCCGATCTCGTTGAACGAGCATGTATTCTGGATGTATCGGGCGCCGCCGTCTGGGAGTTTTGCCTCCGACCCCGAGAGGTACTTCTGGAGAATGACACCTCAGCAACGTGCCGCGGTGCGAGAGGTGCGGTACTTCACCCAGATGTACTGGCTAGAAGGTCGCAGGGCCCAGCAACTGTGGGCCATGGGGCTGACGGTACCGAAGCTGTCCATCACCATCCGTCACTCGGACTGGTGGTACTGGGAGGACCACGAAGACCTTCGCATGCAAGATCCTAGCCAGGGTTGGGATACCTGGATCGAGAGTATGCCGGGGCTACAGGAGATCGAGCTGGAGCTCGAGACTCTCGACGAGAAAAGGGAGCAGTTGGACCAGCGAGTGGAGGCCGCTCTAGGGTGGAAATTTCCTGTCCAGGACGGTGGTTCGCTCGTTCATGACGGGGAAGAGCCGCGCAAGTCGACAAGGCTCGCCTCGTCGCGGATGGGTCCGGACCATGCCGACGAGTATGACGACTATAACTATTCGGATGAGGAAGATGACTCGGATGATTCGGATGAGGACGAGGACGAGGAAGACGACGAGGAGGGCGAGGGAGATGAATCAAATGGGGGGAATCAGCAAGACGCGGAGCTCTTTACCGTCAAAGAAGAAACTCCGTTGGCCGCTGTCGAAGTCGAACAGGAAGGAACTCCTCAGGACAGCTCTAGCGAGGAGAGCCCAGACGAACCAGCAGATCAAGAGGACGCCGTCGTCATTGAAGATGCAGACATTCCTCCCGCACTCAGCAGTGAGGCGGCTTTGGACCGAAACTATCCAATCAACATGAAACTACACGTGCAGAGACTCAGGTTTGTTCACGAACGTCGTCTCCTCTGAACGCCCACGTCTGGTATAATTTATTTCCTTGGGAGTTTTCCCTCCGATACCTACGAGCCATTTGGAACTCGCTGCGTAACTGGACCTGTCGTGTAGAATCGCAACTCAAATGTACTTCCATATACCTGAAATGAACTCGATGTCGATTTCAAACTTTGAACACGGTGTCAGTGTATGTTGGTCCAATCACCCTCGACTCGCGGAAGTTAACGCACACAACCCTGTATTCATAGCGCCCCAGACGGCGTTTATAACGATGAATGCGGGATGTTCGCGACGGTCTAAGGTTGAAAGGTATCATGCATTAGCAGAAAATGTGGAGTTGGAACCACACCCATCGCGGGGCTTCGTCTGCACGGTATATCTGAGCACCGACAATGACTCTGGCCAGTGCGAACCTGGAAAACGTTGCATTGGCATGATTATTGTACAGACAGTTTGAGATGGAAGAGCGCACATATTATACGAGGAGGCGTTGACGGTCCTAGTTGCCACAGCGCTAGCGTTCGGGAGCGCCATCCGACCTGGACACGTGTATGTAGATACAGACCTTGTCTGGATAGGATGCGTGTAACTAGAAGTAAAACGAGAATCAGAACAGCGCCGCTGGTCGAGCAACTTTGGAAACACCCTACGGGTAGGGAAAAAAAGACCACTGGCCGATCCCTAATCAATTCGGTGGCTGGTTGGTTCGGAACGTCTAACACCTAGCATAATTGGTTGGATTTGTGAGCTTCGGTCGGAGCGTGGGAGCGGAAATCGAACCCAATGTTCCGCAGACTCAGGCAAGGCACACTGCCAACCGAAGCGCCTCTGTGTGCCAGCGAGTCAGTCATGTCTGTGCCTACATGAGCGCAGAGGTTTCCATCTACGCTGTCGGAGAGAACACTAAAGCGACAAGCGAGGACAGAAGGACGTCCCGAGAGCCAAAATTGTAAAAGAGTGATCAAGGACCATAGGATGATCTGCGACTATCGAATCAGAGGAGCGAAACCGCCAGTGCTCGATAGTCGCCGTACTTGCGTCGGTATCCATCGATAGGGTCCAAGCCAGTGCATGATCGACGTGAATTCAGGGTCACAAAGATTACACAGTACTCACCCGCTTTGAAACGAGCCGAGAGAGGAGCTCCAGGAGTAGAAACCCGATCCGGAAGATTGGTCGGCGGTTGATTTTCGTGAACCGTCTCTGATAGACTCTGTGCGTGGTCCGCAGGTTCAAGTCTACGTTCCTAGTTTTAATGAACGCGTAATGAATTAGATTGTAATCGTACCGTTAATGGCGAGCTTTGAATCGGACAGCAAGTTGTCGGAAAGCGCTTTACTGATGTTGCTCGAATTCACGTCGAGGGCGGAGAGACCCTCCAATCGATTTTACGGCCCAGAGCCTGTGCTTCGCGATGAGTCAAGTGCACCTTGGGATGCCGGTTCTCGTCTTCGAATGGTAATGCGGGGAGAAGTCGGGATCGTCGAACACGGAGCGTCGGATGGCGATGGTGTCGGAGTTCTGCCTACCATCCTTACGACGAAAGAGATCACGAGCCCAATATTGTAGTGGGGAGACGGTCTGATTCCATCTCGGATTCCACGTCGTCGACTTCCTCCTTCAAAGGCGACGAGGTCGGAGACGAGGTGATCCCATCTTCGGAGCGAGTCTCCTTCGAAGGAGGATTTGACACGCCCCAGCAGACCATCTAGAGGACGAGTCGCGAACCAAACATGTGGTGTCGATCATTAAATTGTGGTGGGATTCGTTCGCTCCGTCTCACGTCATAGTCAAGACAGGTTCACATCCAGCTAGTATTTGCGCCAGCTTGAAGGCGATCACGGAGGAACAGGACCGATAGGTCGAGGATCTGGAACGACGACTCCCGATTCGTGCGGCAGCCTGAAGCAGGTAGACAATTCGTGTTCCAAGTGAGGTAAGAGACGAGAGCCTAGGCGGGGCCTTGCAAAGGGATACCTGAAATTTTGCTCTGAACGCGGGAAGATCGAGACAGCGCAGATATTGAA